>JAWRVF010000929.1:0-138019 GCA_036785485.1 Physcomitrellopsis africana | reverse complement strand
TCTAAATCCCACATCCTGCGATTCTCTATTAATTCTTGCTTTTGGCCGTTCAGGATTCTTTGAATGTAATCTTTATCATTCGTCCAATTTTTCTTTTCCTCCGCTAATTTTCACTCCACTGCCAACTTGGATTCCGTCTTTGTCCTAATTAGGTGACCTTGTTCCATAATTTGATGGCTTTTCTCTATTATCTCCTTCCGGCTTGACTCTAATTGTTGTCTTAAATTTCCTTCTAGCTGACCCACTACAAGCTGCAATTGGGAAATTTGACCCAATATTACTTCCGTGAGGTTCCTTCCATCCAGTATTCCAGTGTTCAAAATTACGGCCTCAATCACCCTTCCAATAATTGCACAAATTGAAGCTCGCCCTGGTGTTGTCTCCGGGATAGCTTCTTGTTCCCGTAATCTACTTCATTCCTCAATTTCATGCACCACTATCCCTGGAGCAACTGGTAGACTCCGCATACCTTGTTGCAGCATTGGGGAAGGTACACTCTTCTCCCCTGCCGGTTGACTTAACGTATGTGCAATAACGGAGTGCACAAAATTAGAGCATAGCAAAGAAGCAAATTTACTCGTTTACTGGCCCATTTCTCGCATTTGACATTTTGTTGCTACAAAGGTCGCCCAATTAAAACCATGCCTTCGCTATTCCAATCACAATAAAATAATTAGCGCTTAGATACGACGGTATGTCGATTCGCTTCAGCCGCTAACGAATCCGTGATTCATTCGCGAGTTTCCTCGGTTAGTTACCGCTTTACTTTCTCTACCCTTTGATTCTTCTCAAAGGACATCATGTCGCCTTTGAAGTAACTTCCTGGTCTGAAGCCACTCGGCACTTCAATTCCTACCGCTAACTCACCTATTGGTAAATATAATATCTTCTGTAAGATACTCTCATCGATCCCAATTATTCTTCCTTTTACTACACTAGAATCATCCTTTGGGTCGTAATTTTTTATATACTCTGCCACTAGTTCTACATCAATTGGAGGCAAATTATCCGATCCTTGCAAAAACACGTACATCTATGCATTTCTAAAATCTCTCTGTCTTTGTAGAGACTAATAGATTTCCAACTTCATTGGCTCTATGTTGGTGACCACCACGAGGGACGACGATTGCAAATTACTCTTACTTCGCACGTTTCGGATATTATCCTCTCTGTCCGCAACTCTCTTTGACCTTTCTATCGACATTGTATAGTGCTGACTACGTACTCCTTGCTTGGACTAATCGTTACTTTTTGACAGCAAAACACTCCATACTTCAATAAGCATACACTCAGACAACCAAGCTCAAAATAGAATACTAACAAAAACTCTCACTAATTGCCCCGCTCTTAACCTTTTATTTGGAGTCTAAAGCAACAATCTTTAAACTAGTGTACCAGATCATCACTTCCGATTTACCTGACTAAGCCATATTAGGATCCAAAACTGACCATCAACCATCTTTTCTAACCATTGTGCACCTTCAATAAAGGTAAGCTATTATGAACACGTACACCCTCTTCCCTCCAATTTTGAAAACCCATCCCGGGTTTAAGTAAAATAAAGACGTAAACGGTTGTTGTTAACTTGGATGGTAAATTGAGAATCCATAAAATCTTCTAATTGAACTGAACCATTAGGAAAGGCTTCAATTACTCGATAGGGTCCATGCCAACAAACTTGGAATTTCCCCGGAAAATGGTGAAAGCGACTATTATAAAGAAGCACTAGATCATTGGGCATAAAAGATTTAGGACGTAATTTACTATTATAATAACTCTTACGACAGCATTGTGTAGCTTCCATAGTGAAAAGGGCCGTAGCCCTAATTTCATCCAATTTGTCCAATTGTGCTAACCAATGTTGGAGGGATTCCTTGTCACCAAGATGTTCATCCAATGTAATTCATAAATTCGGGACTTCCAATTCAATTGGTAATATTGCCTCTTGCCCGTACACCAACTGGAATGGAGTGGAACTGGTAGTCATTTTATATGCAATACGATATGTCCACAAGGCTGCGAACAATTTTGTATCCCAGTCCGTTCCTACACCAGACACTGTTTTCATTAAAATTTTACACAAAATACCATTGGTCTTTTCAGTCTGCCCATTGGCCCGAGGATCATATAGGATTGTCTTCTGATGCTTGATCTCGTATTTATCTGTCAAAGCCGCAATTGTAGAATTACTAAAATGGGTTCCATGATCACTAGCCAATTCTTTGGAACATCCAAATTGAGTGATAATATTCTCATATAAAAACGTGGCTACGGTATTGGCATTATTAGTTTTTGTTGCCATCGCCTCCACCCATTTTGTCACGTAATCCATCGCTACCAAAATATATCTTTTCTGCCCATTACGCAATGCTAGTGCGATTGGTCCTACAAAATCAATATTCCATTTTTCAAACGGTGCTTGTGCTAAAATTGGTACCAACGACATGGCAGAAGTTCCTATAGGTCTACCAATACACTGACAAGGATCACAACGTCGGACGTATTGGTGTGCATCTAAGAACATTGTTGGCCACCAATATCCAGCCATTAAAGCTTTGCGGGCAGTGCTGTCACCGGCAAAGTACCCTCCACAACTATCCAAATGACATCTTTCCAATATAGTACGTACTTCACTTTAAAAAATACAGCGGCGTAGAATTCCATCTCTCCCTTGCTTATACAAGGCGTCTCCAATCATCGTATACGAAGCACTTCTCAAAATCAAGCGTTTCTTAAGTTTCTCACTATATGTAGGTGGAAATGTCTGAAATGTCAGATACTGGATCAATTCACTATATTCTGGGGTGATCACGTCGACAGCAAATAATTTTGCATCAGGAAGTGCATCCTTGATAAGTTCGTTACCAAATATATTGGACAATTGAGATAAATGATCTGCATTGGTATGTTTCTTTTCAGGTCAAACATTAATAATAAAATTAAATTCTTGAAGGAGTAACATCCATCGAGCAATGCATCCACTCAATTGAGGTTTATTAATCATATACTTAAGAGCATCATGATTGACATAAAACACAAATGGGTAACCAAGCAAATAATGCCAAAATTTTTGGATAGAATAGATCATGCCCAAGGCTTCCCATTCAGTTGTAGTGTAATTTTGTTCCGCAGCTACAAATTGTCGACTAGCATAATAGATGGGATGATCCAAATCCTTTTCATCTTTTTGGCTTAATACGGATCCAATAGCAATATTAGAAGGATCAATATTAACATGAAAGGATTTTGTCCAATAAGGTGCAACAAGTACTCGTGCTGACTCCAATTTTTGTTTTAACTCCTCAAACACAACTGTACATTCCTCACTTCAAATTGGACTAGATCCATCTGGTGGCGATTTTTTTAGAAGATTCGTTAACGGTTGATATATTTTTACAAATAAATGAATGAATCGCCTATAATAGCTGACATGGCCTACAAAACTCTGAACACCAGACATTGTTATTGGCTTTGGTAAAGCCAATATCCAAGTAACTTTATCTGGGTCAATAGCGATATCAGCCGCAAAAACGATGTGTCCCAAAAGCTTCCCCGATGGTACGCCAAATTGACATTTCTCAGAATTCAAAGATATCCCATATTTATCACATTGGTCCAAATAGTTACTAATACGTTCCAAATAATTTGCTGTTATACTAAATGTACAAAAATCATCTAAAAATATCTCCATCAATAATCGTAAATAGTCCTGAAAGGCTTGCATCATTACCCTTTGAAATGTGGCCGGGGCATTACATAATCCAAATGGCATCACTTTATAAGCAAATGTGCCCCAATCTGTAGTAAAAGTAGTTTTCAATTGGTCCTCTTCTACAATTTTTATTTGATTAGAACCCGAGAATCCGTCCAAAAAAAAATAACATTCATGCTCAGCTACTGTGTCTAGTATACTATCTGTAAAAGATAAAAAAAAATAATCCTTCTTGGTAGCCGCGTTTCATTTACAAAAGTCTTGACAAATATAAATTTTTCCATTTTTCTTCGATACTATCACAATTCGTAAAATCCATTCACTATACGGGACTGGATATATGAAGCCCACATCTAAAAATTTATCTACTTCCTCCTTGACCATGAGAGAATATTTTGGATTAAGACGGTATTGTCTTTGATGAACTGGTGTAGCATCTTCCTCTAAGGTAATTTGATATTTACAAACTTCGGCAAGAATACCTTTTAAATCCGCATATGACCAAGCGAAAGCAGATTTATGATTTAGAAAGAATTCTTTTCAATTTCTCAGTTCTGTACCCATAATACCGATGTATACTTTGATAATCTAGGGTGTTTCATTGGAATCCAAGTTAATGGTTTGGCACACAAGTTCCTCCTTAACCCTTGAATTGATTTGCCCCTTCTGCTCTGAATCCATCATATGGTCCAGCAAATTGAACGTACTCAATTCTGGTTCCAATGTACTGACTTCATTTATTAAACGATTATTCATCCAGTCCGCAATGACATTGTCAAAATTCTCTGTACTTTCATTATACAAAAAATATTCCCCTGGCCCTCCATACTGGTGTAACACACTTTGTTTCCACATGTGAATGGGGTCCTTATCAACTTGCATCGCATTATTAAGTTCATCATACTCTGCCTCAAATTGGCTCTTATCTTCAAATATTTCTTCTGTGCCCCTAATTTGCGACTCCCCATGATATTGAACTGGGTACATCTATAAAACAATCTTGTCATTACCCTCCCCAATAGTTAATGTTTTATAGCCCCAATTGTTCCTAGCTTTCGCTTGATATAGCCACGGCCGACCCAATAATATTGGATATGATAAACTGGAACTCTGTGATTGGAAAACAATATAATCAATTTCATACGTAATTTCCGCGATTACAGTATTAATATTGCGTAAGATATCCATTGGTTTAATCCTACTATGATCTGCCATTCTTAGTACCAATGTCGTGGGTACTAATTGTTTTAAATCCAACTCCTCCATTATATCGGCGTTCATTAAGTTCACACTAGAGCCACCATCCACTTGAATTCCAGGAATGAGAACACCATCAAATGATACATCGATAGTTGGTGCTCTCGGATTGGGATTCAAACTAACCTCATGAATTTTTTTATTATGAGCTCTACGTCGTATTAATAAGAAATTCAATATAGAACGACATTCTGGTGCAACTACTAACAATTGCTTCATTGTAAAAGAAGATTTAATTTCATCCAAATCTTTCATAATATCATATGGTTTCATATTGGCAATGATTCTCAAGGCCCTTTTCTTTTTCATGGATTTTAATTTGACTCCTTAAGATAATTTTTTTATGGAATTTGGAACTAGAACTGCTGAATGAACTTTATCGTAAATCTTTTCCATGAGAGGATATTTTAATGGGTAAGGTGGCTCCTGAAACTTTGAAGATATTGGTACTGATTTTGGTTGCACCAATATATTGGATCTAAGGACATCCTCAAGTTGCACAGACGAATTGGATCCATTTATTGGTAATACCTTCGATACTGCTGTTAGATTTGGAGTACCATTTAATGGATTACATTGGTCTGCAATTGGTACTTCCAATTGTTGAATTGGATCTTTTCCCTTTTTCTGGGCCAGAATAAGTACTGCATGGACGCATTCTATCCGATTTACCAAAGAATCTTGTGGAACTTGAATATTGTCATCCATCTTACTTTGCAAATAGATACGCTGATCTCGATTATTAACATTAAATGGAGCATTGCACTGCTGGTAAATATGTCTAGAGTGCTTACAATTTCCACATACTAGAGCATAATCATCATTGGCTCTAGGATTAGGACATTCACTAGCATAGTATCCTAGCTGCCTGCATCGATAGTATCGAAGTGATCTTCTTCCTCTTCCATTTGGAATATGGGGTGTCTCGACTGGTATATACCGGCTAGGCTTGTTCCAGGTTTCATGGGTAAAGGATTCCAGCCGACCAATTGATATTGTAGGATCTGAAATTGGATTCTGAATAGGTGGATATTGGGGTTGTCCTTGCTGATTTTGCACAAAACCTTGAGAATTGGGATCACCTTCTTGATTATACTCAGAATTTTAAAAATTATAGAAATTTCTATTTTATTTTATAGGACGATTTCCATTCCAACGAAACCTATTTCCTATCTGAACTTGATTAACATCACATGAAGTCGGTTGAATCATGGTTTGATTTTCTAACTGTTGTTGCCTTCAATTTCAAAGAATTCATGTTGCATGTTTACCTCCACACAAATATAAATTGCGAGTCATCCATGTGAAGTAAGACTCATATTAAATGGCTCTGCCCCTTATAATTATTGCATCAAATATTGAGGCGCATATTAGTCGGTTTATGTCTCTTTTTCTTATTCTTTGCCAGATTAACAGCCAATTCGTCCATCTTCTTTGTCAAAGTTAACAACAAAGTCTCATTTGGATCCTTTGATACTAGTTCATTAGATATCTCTTTTATAGGTATTAATTTTTGATATGGAAAATATGGAAAATACGGAATTGCAGTTGTTGGTGGTACAGCTTGCAATAGAACAACATTCATAATCCATTGTGGATTGACACTAAGATTTGTGCCGTAGTTAATTATCCTTGGATAATTATTCATTGTTTCATATCAGATTGATATTTGATACCCTCTTTGAGATGGAATCATTGTGGCTCCTGTGGTTAAGAATTGATCATAATGACATTCTTCCCATACCTTAGCTGGGTCAAGTGAGGCAGCCACAGTCGTAGGTTGGGCCTCCTTTACAAACATCTTCAATTCTGGTGGATATAGTCCGTTAACCAATATAGACATAACAAACGAGTCCGGCTTTTGGTTATTTGGCCATTTTCAAAGGATATCTGCTACTCGGCCATAATATGACTACACCGCTTCTCCCGGTATCATTTTGCTATTCATTAATCTTTCTCTAAGACGTTCTTCAAATCCTATTGGTCGAAAATGAGTCAAAAACGTATTTTTCAATGCCTCCCAATTAGAAAATTGTCCCACGGATTGGCGATTATACTATTCAAATGTCGTGTCTCTCAAGGTCGCTAGCAGCCATGTTAATCAAATATCTTCAGTTCTACCATTATTGGCTATACATGCGGTCAAGAATTGAAACAAGTGTTGTTTTGGATCGGCTCCTAGCAGACCCCTGAAGATAGGTAATGGGGCTACGCTAGATGTGCGATCACCCACCACACCCATTTGTACTGCAATTGGTACTGCTGGACCCCCTACCGCCATTGAAGGTGACAATGATCTACTTACTTCCTTGTTAAAATAACTGCTGCATCCCTCAAATTTTTTTTTTGGCCTCCGCAATTTGGTATTATTTTTTGCAAATAATTTTATCAGTTGAAGTTGAGGTGAAAAAGACGGATTTTGGAATACACTGTATTGGCCCTTATTGGCAAGCAATACATTCCCTACTGAAGAACTAGCCTTGCTAGAATCAGTTATATACACTATTGGAAAAGTATCAAGTGGAGTACCTAATTCTTCTGTGCTCCATTGTCTTGCCGTTAATGGACTCAAGAGATACACTGCGCTACTTGCAAAGTTACCCGCGAGTGCTTTTGACAATTTCTTTAACGGTATATATGTCTGAAATATTAAAGATGTTTCATGTTCTTGGTATGCTTGGATGTGCTGACAGGCATGCAACCATGGTTTAATCTAACTCTGTCGATGCTTCATTTGTAGCTTCTGTTCTTGCTTGTCGCGCAACAAATTTCTTACTTGTGCTCTCTCTTGTCTTCCTTTCAACTGATGTATTTTTCTTTGAGCAATGTTCTCATTCTTATTAACCATAATCTTTCATCATCTATAATTGACATTGCTTTCCATCACTAATTTAACTACTTATTCAACAATTAATTCCTAACACTCAATATTATTGTCAATCCCTGACAGCGGCGCTAAAATATTGTTCTCATTCATCTCACTTACTCTACCAATATTACCTAGAGTAAATCTGTATAGGGGGATTCAAACACAAGGAGAGACTATCCGCATTGAATTAAACTATTAGGGTCACATAATTAACTACCTACTGAACATTAGAGTCCAATGCACACGTACACGTCTTTCTCTAAAATACTGCCATCCACTCTACTGGTTTTGCTATTCCGTCACTAAAGATACTTTGTGACACAACCCTCCACCAATACTCCTATTGTAATCTTCTGTCTTCTTCCGAATTCATAACAACAATTGGCAATGTTATACCATTTCCACAGACTGCATACACCCGCTTCTTTCTCCAATCACTGGAAATAATTCCTCACCTACAACGTCTCTCGAAACAAATTATTACTCTAATATTCTTCACTGCTCAACTCTCACAGTCAATACGGCATGACATTCACATCTACAACCAAACTTCATTGACATAGCTAGTCTTCAACTCTCACAATCAATACGGCATGACACTCACATCTACAACCAAACTTCATTGACATAGCCGGTCTTCAACCTCCAATTCACCGCAAAGAACTTCACATAACAAACAATCATAATTTCTTACTCATCCACATATATATAAATTTTCCATTTTATTACTGTACTTCATTATTGATATGGTATAACCCTTTGGAATAGAATCCGGATCCTCCACTATAGTCTAATACAAGAAAAGAGAGAGAGGTAGCACCAAGCTTATCCCGGCTCAGGACTATCACAGTCTGGCCTCGACTCCCCCGTATCGAAACAATTTATACTTGCCCCGTCTATGTTAACTGCTTCACAACTGATGATAACTACTTTTATTAACTTCTTCATCTATTCTGCCTTCTAAACTAACCATTCATTGGCTTCCTGCCTATTCTTAATCTTACAAACTATGTATTATAAATCCTAAAATTCCTATCCATTCTACATATTCTTATCGCTCCTAATTATTGTCCCTTTTATTACACTCGAATTATCACTGGATGTCAAGGACAAGAACTCAACGGAAGCAAATAAGTAAGTGAAAAACACTCTCAAAGAAATATAATAAAATAGAAACAAGGTAGTGTATATATTAAAAGAAACTGGAATGGCTATTGCCAAAAGACAAGACACTAGAGACTCTTGAAATCAAACTAGAAATAAGAAAGGAGTTGACAAGAGTGAAGAAGGCTTCACTCTTGTCTCTATTTATACTATCTACCTAAGAGCTAAGTGGCGACATTCTATAGGACCTCCAACACGTGTCCAAGTTGCAAGACACGTGTCGAACTTGCAGGGCAAGTTTCCTATATGTTTGCCACGTATTTAGCTTGGTCTTCAAGCTACCAACATGTACGACATGTGGCTAACTTATTGACCAAGTTTCTAATCCAAAAGTCTACTATGGACACTTATAAAGTCAAAGCAGCGTCTATGAAGTTTTTAGGAAGTTTTTCTAAAGATATTATGGAATTAATCTGCTTTTACCTTCTTTTATCTAGTTCTATCTGATCATATAGGTAACTATATATATGTCCATGATATTACCCCCCCCCCCTTTAAAGGACGAGTTCTACGAGGAGCGGTGATTACATGTGTAGAAAGTCTAAGATGCGGCGAATAATATTTGTCACATATTCTGATCTTTGTTCTCTTCGAAGATAATTGATGGATCCTCTCAGCCATCGATAGTGTCCCATTCCAGGGCAAGAAGACCACCCTGTTATTTGATCATTGTTGTGACCTTCATAACTTCCTTCGAATATCACATCTGGAACACCGTCAGGAGTTGTTCCTATCTCCAATAAAATCACCAAACATTGAGAATTTCTTCCAAGGTCGTGATACCAAACACTGCCAGATCTCGCCATCTATCGAGGGAAGAACATGTCGCTTCAAGATCTTCATCCGCTGGCGCTATCTTGAGGGTTGCGAGTTAGTCGTAATGTCTCTTTATCCCAGAGTAATAACAAAATGAAGGCTCTGAGCTCAACTACCGGGCCGCTGAGTTCTCCATCTCCTTAGCGTCACAAAATACAAAGAAGCTACAAACAAGGATAGAAAGTTGAATGTTATCTTGCCTACATCTTGTTTCTTTTATAGGGAAAGTCTTCATCTTGGTTTCGATGGATGTTGTTAATGAAAGGTCTCCACCTTCCTCGCTGCATTCGCCAGATTTTTTGCTGGTTCCCATGTGCGCTCACTAATATCGTATCCGTGCCAGTGAACAAGATATTCCAATCTATTTCGGCGCCGCCTTGAATCTAAGACTTCTTCTACTTCAAATTCGTCATTATTGTTCACTTCTATAGGAGGAGGTGGCACTTGTCTTCTTCTTGGTATGTTCATTGTCTTATATGGTTCAAAAAGAGACACGTGGAATACAAGGTGGATCTTCATAGACTCTGGTAGGTGTAATCGATATGCAATTGGATTAATTTGTTCAAAAATACGAAAAGGTCCAAGCTTACGATAGTCCAACTTGTCACAAGGTCGCGTAGTCTTGATATTGCGATGAAGTAGCCATACCTTGTCGCCTACGTTGAGTTGTGGTTGTTCCTTTCGATACGCATGAGCATTTATCTTTTGTCGTTCTTAAGCTTCCTTTAATTGTGCCTTCATTGTTGTATGTAGTTCTGACAAATGATTTACCAAGTCTTCTGCCGCAGGATTGTCAACTTTCGAATAGTCAAAAGTATCAAGTCGTGGATGGTAACCATAATTGGCAAAGAAAGGTGTTTGTTGTGTAGAAGAATGTATCATATTATTATAAGCAAACTCTGCCAATGGTAAAAGAGTTGTCCAATCATCTTATTGGTAGTTGATGGTACATCTCAAATACTGTTCCAAGATTTGATTTACGCGCTCCGTTTGTCCATCAGTTTGAGGATGGAAAGCTGAAGATAGCTTTATATCCACCTTTAGAATCTTGAAAAGTGTTCTCCAAAATCTCGATACAAACTGAGTTCCCCTATCCGATATAATATCCTTAGGTAATCCATGATAGCGGTAGATATTGTCAAGGAAAAGTTTAGCTGTTTCTTCGCCTGTGATAGATTTTTTACATGATATAAAATGTGCCATCTTAGTAAAACGATCTACTATCACGAATATAGAGTCATAAGAACCTGAATTTGGAAGATCCGTGATAAAATCCATAGACATAGAAGACCATGGTTGTTCTGGAATGGGTAATGGCTGAAGAAGTCCGTAGGGTCGATGGCGAGGAGTTTTTGATCTTGAACAAACATCACAAGTTTTTACAAAATCTTTGACTCCCTTCCACATTTGAGGCCACCAAAAATCTCTAGATATCAACTCTAGAGTCTTATTGTATCCAAAATGTCCTGCTGCCGGGAAGTCATGACGAGCTTGAAGAACACGTAATCGTGCTTCACTTCTGGAACATATAAGCGCCCTTCGAAATAGAGTAGATTTTTCTTGAACTCAAACTTTGAAATATCATGAGACTTAGAAGAATTATTCTTAATTTCATGAATAAGAGGATCTGAGGACATACTTAACTGAACTTGCTTGAGAAAAGTTGAATCAATAGTTAATGTTGATTTCGTTGCCCGAAGATGAAATTGCTCCGGCTTCAAGAGAGTCGTTCTTTGTTGATCAAAAGTTGCATCTCCTTCTTTTGGTGCAAGATAAGAACGTCTAGAAAGTGCATCGGACAGACCTTGTTGTTTTCCTGGCCGATATGTAATAATGAACTCGAATCTTGATAGAGACATGCTCCAACGAGCCTGACGACGATTCAACACGCGTGCTGACATGAAATACTCGAGGTTCTTGTGATCCGTATATACGGTGACTGGACTAGAAGCGCCTTCTAGATAATGACGCCATTCTTGAAAAGAATCCACAATTGCGAGAAGTTCTTTATCGTGGATTTCGTAGTTGATCTCTGCTGTCAAAAATTTCCTGGAATGGAAAGCTACTGGATGGAGTTTGTCATCTATTCCCATTTGTGACAATACTGCGCCCAAAGCAAAGTCTGATGCATCTGTTTCCATAAAGAATGCCTTGGAAAAATCAACGCGATACAAGATTGGTGCAGAAGTAAAAGCTATCTTCAAAGCTTCAAATGATGCTTCTGCTTCTTTACTCCACTCGAGCTTGTCCTTACAAGTCAAACGTGTAAGTGGGGCTGCAACTTGAGAGAAGTTCTTGATGAAGATTCGATAATAATTGGCAAATCCCAGAAAGCATTGCACATCTCTTATTGTTCTTGGAATCTTCCAATCTATGATTGTTTGGACTTTCTTAAGATCCATCATGAGGCCATTATTCGATATGATGTAACCTAAGAAGTCAACTTGAGTAGTGTGAAATACACACTTTTCCATCTTGGCGTACAACCCTGTTTCTCTAAGTTTTTGTAACACATGACGAACATGTATTTCATGCTCTTCTACATTCTTAGAGTAGATTAAAATGTCGTCTAGATAGCAGACAACAAAATCATCTAAGAATTCACGAAAAACATCGTTCATGAGATGTTGAAAAGCGGCTGGTGCATTCGTGAGTCCAAAAGGCATAACATTATATTCGAAGTGTCCATACCTTGTTCGAAATGCAGTCTTCCATTCATCTCCTTCTTTGATGCGAACCAGGTTGTATGCTCCTCGTAGATCTATTTTTGTATAGATCTTAGCTTGATTCAGTTGATCAAGAAGTCCGGAGATTAAAGGTAGTGGATACTTGTTCTTGATAGTGATCTTGTTAAGCCCTCGATAATCCACACACATTCGTAACGATCCATCTTTTTTCTTCACAAATAGAATTGGAGCTCCTGCTGGGAATTTGGAATGGCGTATGAAGTTCTTGGCGAGATTTTCTTCAATATACTCTTTGAGTTCTGCCAACTCATTTTGTGATAGACTGTAGATTGGTCCAAATGGAGGTTGAGATCCCTCCTTGAGATCAATTGAACAATCATATGAACGATGCTCCGGAAGGATATCGGCATTTTTCTTCTCAAAAACATCTTGATAATCTTGGTATTGGCTTGGAAAGCCACTTGAAGTGCTTTTACTATCAGAGACGGGTGTGGCATAAATAGCAAAAGTTGATCCTCCTTTTGCTTCATGCATAAAAGCTTTTGCACCTATAAGTACGGGTTTTACTATACTAGACTTATAGCTTTTTACTTGGTCGACGGAAGTGTTAATAACGTTTTGAGAAAAATGAAGTCTACGAGAATTCCAATCTATCTTAGGATTATATTTTTCTAACCATGATAGACCTAAAATAACTGGATTAGACGGAGATTTAATTATGTTAAAGGTTACGTAACTATTATGACCGTCTATTGTTACTTTTATAGGGTGGGTCTCATGAGTGACATCTCCAGAAGACAATGGACGACCATCTATGACTTCTACATGTACAGGTTTAGTTTTTTGTACTAGAGGTATTTTACGACTTCTAACAAATTGTTCATCTAAAAAACATGCTGAGGCTCCTGAATCTAATAAAGCAGAGGCTTTGTGGTTTTTAGGTCCTAAATATAGTTCTATTATAAAACAAGGAGAGGGTTCTGAAGAGAGGATAGGACCTTCTTTAGGAATTGTACAAGATTCCAGCTGCACGGTCCCTATTGTAGCTGGACAAATTCGTTTTCCGACATGTTGTCACCTTTGACCGCCGTACCCCTCATTTTATAGTTGCGTCGTTTCTTTGGGCAATGTTGAGCAGTGTGCTTAGGTTCTCCATAATATAAGCATAATCCTCCTTGGCGACGACGAATCTTTTCTTGCTCAGGAAGAGGTTTGAAATGTACTGCGTCAATTTGCATGTCTTCTACTTCCGAATGTACATTTGGTGAAGATGTTGCCATTGAGTAATAACGTTGAGTTTCCCTTGTACGATTCTTGGATTGAAACTCAAAAAGTCGATTGTCACACTTTACAGCAAAATCGATTGCTTGATTCAATGTTTGAGGATCAGATAAATTGAGCATCAATTTCTTTACTTCATATTGCAATCCATAAAGAAATTGACTGATGAGTGCAGCATCATCCCACTTGATATCGATTGCAAGTTGTCAAAATTGTGAAGCATACACTGTTACAGAGCGGTTTTCTTGTCGTAAAATTTGGATCTTGTTTGTTGCAACACGAGCTGCATCGTGTTCACCATACATAGATCAAAACTCCACCAAAAAAGCTTCCAAATTGTCCAGTATGGGATTTCGTTGTTCAAGAAAAGACGAAAACCATGATAATGCAGAACCAGAAAGTAGAGTTCCAATAAACCTGACTTGTGATCCTGGAGTTGGATAGCTTTGCGGTTGAAGTTCGATTGCCAATTGTACTTGATTGATGAACCCTCGAAACTTTGATCTTGTACCATCAAATTTCTCGGGTAAGGCAATTCTTGGTTCTCTGGCGCTTACAGGATGTTCTACAGTTGGAGAAGGAATGTGATTTGATATAGGTGTTGAAGCAGCTCCAATCATCTCTATATCTCCACTTTCTGCTATTCTTGTTCTTCCTTGTGGTGGTAGATTGAGTTGATGCATTGCAAGCATTAACTCCCTTAATTGTTCTTGCATTTGTGCCATTGCAGTCTTCATTTCGATAAGCTCTGCCATAATAACACTAAGAAGAAAAGAACTATGTGATATTGCTCAAGGCAAAAGAAAAAGAAAGACTTGATAACAAAGAAAATGCTAAGAACAATATCAGTTTAGAAGTGGATAATCCGCAACTTCTAACACGCTTATGTCTTGTCAAGAGAAAGGGGTAATCCACTCTTACTCAAGAAAAGACAAAGCTCTGATATTGTAAGTGTACTCTTGTCAATCTGTCAAGGACAAGAACTCAACGGAAGCAAATAAGTAAGTGAAAAATACTCTCAAAGAAATATAACAAAATAGAAACAAGGTAGTGTATATATTAAAAGAAACTGGAATGGCTATTGCCAAAAGACAAGACACTAGAGACTCTTGAAATCAAACTAGAAACAAGAAAGGAGTTGACAAGAGTGAAGAAGGCTTCACTCTTGTCTCTATTTATACTATCTACCTAAGAGCTAAGTGGCGACGTTCTATAGGACCTCCAACACGTATCCAATTTACAAGACACGTGTCCAAGTTGCAAGACACGTGTCGAACTTGCAGGGCAAGTTTCCTATATGTTCGCCACGTATTTAGCTTGGTCTTCAAGCTACCAACATGTACGACATGTGGCTAACTTATTGACCAAGTTTCTAATCCAAAAGTCTACTATGGACACTTATAAAGTCAAAGCAGCGTCTATGAAGTTTCTAGGAAGTTTTTCTAAAGATATTATGGAATTAACCTGCTTTTACCTTCTTTTATCTAGTTCTATCTGATCATATAGGTAACTATATATATGTCCATGACACTGGGTCATAATTTTTTATATACTTTGTCACCAATTCTACATCAATTGGTGGCTAATTATCTGACCCTCGTAAAAACACATGCATTTGTGTATTTCTCAAAGCTCTTTGCCTTTATGGAGACCAACACATTTCCAACTTCATTAGCTCCATGTTGGTTATCACCACTAGAGACAACGATTGCAAGTTATTCTTACTTCTCACATTTTGGATATTTTCCTTTCTGTCCGCAACTCTCTTTGATCTTTCCATTGACATTGTATAATGCTTACTATGCACTCCTTGCTTAAATTAATCATTACTCTCTGACTGTAAAAAATTCTACACTCCAATAAGCATACACTCAAACAATCAAGCTCAAAATCAGAATGCTAACAAAAACTTCCACTAAGTGCCGCGCTCCTAATTTTTTACTCGAGATCTGAATCCATAATTCTTAATCCAATATACGAGAATATCACTTCCAATTTACGTGACTACTCCATCTTTTCTAACCATCATGCGCCTTCAATAAAGGTAATCTATCATGAATAGGTACACCGTCTTCCCTCTCAACTTTGAAAACTTGTCCCGGATTTATGTAAAATAAAGATATAATCGATTTCCATTGGGTAGTAAATTGAGTACTCATAAAATCTTCTAATTGAATTGAATCATTAGGAAAGGTTTTAATTACTCAATACGGTCCATGCCAAAGGACTTGGAATTTCTTTGAAAAATTGTGAAAGTGACTATTACAAAGAAGCACTAGGTCATTGGATATAAAAGATTTAAGACATAATTTACTATCATAATAACTCTTATGGCGGCACTATGTAGCTTCTATAGTTAAAAGAGCTGTAGCCCTAACTTCATGTAATTTTTATAATTGGGCTAACTGATATTGGAGGGATTCCTTGTCACCAAGACGTTTATCCAATGCAATTCTTAAACTTAGAACTTTCAATTCAATTGGTAATATTGCCTCTTTCTCATATATTAATTGGAATGGTGTAGAATTGGTAGTCACTTTATACACAATATGATATGCCCACAAGGCTGTAAACAATTTTGTACCCCGGTCCGTTTCCACACCAGAATCCGTCTTAGTTAAAATTTTGTATAAAATACCATTGGTCTTTTTAGTCTATCCATTGGCCCGAGTATAATATAGGATTGCTTTTGATGCTTGATCTCATATTTAGCTCTCAAAATCACAATTGTAGAATTAATAATGTGGGTTCCGCAATCACTAATCAATTCTTTGGAACACCCAAATTGAGTGATAATATTCTCATATAAAAATGTGGCTACTATATTGGCATTATCATTTTTTGTCGTCACCGCTTTAGCCCATTTTGTTACATAATTGGTTGCTACCAAAATATATCTTTTATGGCTATTTCGTGAGGTTGATGTAATTGATCCTATAAATTCAATATTCCATTTTTTAAACAGTGCTTGAACCAAAATTGGTACCAATAGCATGGCAGAAGTTCAAGTAGGTCTATTAATAAGCTGACAAGGATCACAACGTCAAACATATTGGTGTGCATCCGAAAACATTGTTGGCCACCAATATCCAACCATTAAAGCTTTGCAAGCAGTGCTGTCACCGGCAAAATACCCTCTATAATTATCCAAATGATATCCTTCCAATATGATATGGACTTCACTTTGAAAAATACAGCAGCGTAGAATTCCATCTCTCTCTTGCTTATATAATGCATCTTCAATCATCGTATACGACACACTTTTCAAAATTAGGCGTTTCTTAAGTTTCTCACTATATGTAGGTAGAAATGTCTGAAATATCAGATATTGGATCAATTTATTGTATTCTAGGGTGATCACATCGACTGCAAATAATTCCGCATCAAGAAGTACATCCTTGATAGGTTCATTGCCTAATATATTGGATAAGCGAGATAAATGATCTGCATTAGCATGTTTCTTTTCTAATTAAAAATTAATAATAAAATTAAATTCTTGAAGAAGTAACATCCATCGAGCAATGCATCCACTCAATTGAGGTTTATTAATCATATACTTAAGAATATCATGATTGACATGAAACACAAATGAGTAACCAAGCAAATAATGCCAAAATTTCTGGACAAAATAGATCATGCCCAAGGCTTCCCATTCAGTTGTAGTATGATTTCGTTCCAGAGCAACAAATTGTTGACTAGCATAATAGATGGGATGATCCAAATCTTTTTTATCTTTTTGGCTTAATACGGATCCAATAGCAACATTTGAGGCATCAACCTAAACATGAAATGATTTTGTCCAACAAGGTGCAACAAGTACTGGTGTTGACACTAATTTTTGTTTTAATTCCTCAAACGTAACTGTATATTCTTCAGTCCAAATTGAACTGGATCCATCTAATGGTGGTTTCTTTAAGAGATTCATCAACAATTGACATATTACTGCAAATAAATGAATGAATCACCTATGATAGCTGACATGGCCTACGAAATCACAAATATCCAACATTGTTTCTAGCTTTGATAAAGTCAGTATATGAGTAACTTTATCTGGGTCAGTAGCAATATCGGCCAAAGAAATAATCAAAGATATTGATCTTTATATAAATGCAGAAGAAGAATTAGATTTTAAAAAAGATATTGTTAGAATAGTAATATGATATCGACCACAACTTTGGTTCTTCTTGGTATATATTAGAAGATGTATAAGTTTAAAAGAGGTGGATGCTATATTATGGTTTGACTATGATATAAAAATATTATATATGTATATTCAATGTATAACTTATTATGTAGCTAAATGAGAGTAATATCAATGGATTTTTTATTGGTTATAAAATATGGTTAAATTATTTGTTTGTAAGGAATCTATTTAAAAAAATATTATTGAGATTTATACAACTTTTTTTTTTTTTTTTTTTTGGTAGTGAATTTTGAGATTGATTTTATATTGATAATAATATTTATATATTTTGAATCACCTTTATTATATATTGGTGATCCTTAAAATCTTATTTTATTCTTTTTATTTGATATTTAGAATACATATTATGTAAATCTTATTAGAAATAGTATTGGAAAGAGATTTTTAGTATAAAAAGAAGTAGTTAGGCCATTTATGTAGATGAATGGAGATGGATCATAGAAATTTCTATTCCTATTGGCCAAAAGTCATGTCCAATGGGCTTCAAGGAGGTTATCAAAGACCTTATTAGGAATTAGGATTTATTTTGAAGGCATTTGAATATCAAAGATTAGAATCAGCAAGTTTAGATTTTTTGCTATGGTTTTGATAAAAAAAAATTGAATGATTTGGAATTTTTATGAACAAGATATAGGCATTCAAAGTCAAGGTGTCAATATTGTACCTACTATCACAGTGATGGCTATAACTCATATATACAAAAAGCAATAAAAGATTGGTGATTGAGATTGGAGAGAATATTTTTTTGGATACACTTTTTATGGATGTTTAGATGGATTTTAAATCATAATGAAGAAGATATTAGGAATTAAAGTTAGTACTTGCAATCTAAAGGCAATAAGTGACTTGTTAAATTAGTGGTTGTATTTTGAGCTATATCATAATCAATTTGATAAGTTTTTATTCAAAATTTTTGGAAGTGTGTATTTTTATATTACAAAATTATATATAAAATTTTTGTGGCATTAAAATTTTGGATTTTTGAGATGAAAAAAAAATAGTGCTTAGATGTCTATAAATTAGGATTTTAAGCACTTACTAGGATTTTTAAAATATCAAATAATCAAAAAAAAATCTATAGTTGAATTTTTTTTATAATGAAGCTTAATGGTATAACCTATATTTTGGAAATATTTGATAGAAACTAAATAGCTAGATCAAATATTTGAAAAGAAATCAATCTTTTTTGGATAAAAAAGATATTGAAAGATTTTATTATAATTTGAATATTTTATACAAACTAAAAGAATTTTTTAGAAGCCAAGACTTTATAGAGGTAAAAAAATAGATATATAGAGCTATAATTAAATTTTGATGTAAAGATGAGGTTTTGAAAGGAGATTATGGATTTTCTTAGAAATTATTGAGAATCTAATTTATCAAAAATTAGTTAATTGTGATTTTATGTAGAATAGGGTATTAAAGATTTTTTATATTTCATAAAAAACTTTATATATAAATATACTTAAATATAAGAGATTTTTATTAGTAAAATATATATTTTTATAATATTATTATATCTACTTGTCCTACTTATTAAAGACAAATCACTTATTGGAGTCTTGTCAATAAGTTACAAATAAATTCTCTACAATTAAATATTCAATATATTTCCAAATTAAAAATCACAATACCTTTGAAAAGAAAAATAAAGATATTCTACCAAAATATTGTTCTTATGGTAATTTAATTGATCTTCAAAAAAAGACTCAATTGCCATTTGCACCAATCTATAGTTTATTGTGCAATGAATTGGCTTTGTTCAAAGAATATATTAATAAGAATTTAGCTAAGAACTTCATATGCCATTCAAAATTTCTAATAAGAGCTCTAATCTTGTTTGTGAAGAAAAAAAGATAAATTATTGTAGATGTGTCTGGATTATTGAAGGCTTAATAAAATAACTATTAAGAATTGATATCCTTTATTTTTCATATTTGAACTTTTTGATCAATTAAACTAAGCCAAGATCTATTCTAAAATAGATTTGTGAGAACATACAATCTAGTATGTATCAAAAAAGGAGATGAATGAAAGATTACTTTTTGAATCAAGTGTGAAAACTTTGAATACAATATAATGCCTTTTGAATTTATAAATATTCTAATTATTTTTCAACATCTAATAAATGATATTTTTTGAGAATTTCAAAATAATTTTATTATTTGTTATCTAAATGATATTTTGATCAATTCTAAGAATACAAAAGAATACAAGCAACATATTCATTGTGTGTTATAAAAACTTAAAAATATAAAATTATGTGCTAAGATAGAAAAATATATATTTTGCATAATTCAAGTTGATTTTTGAGATACATCATTACAAATAATGGTCTTATAGTGGATCTAAAGAAAGTACAAACTATCATGGATTGAAAAATTTTAAGAACAAAAAGAAATATTCAATATTTTTTGAAGTTTTTTAATTATTATCAAATTTTTATCAAAATATTTTCTCTAGCTGCAACTCCACTTATATGTTTGACTTGTAAAGACAAACTTGAGTAGAGCAAAGAAGCTAAAGCAATATTTTAAGCTTTAAAGATAACTTTTATTATAACTTTTTTAAGCCATTTTTTATGAAAAAAATATATCAAACTTTGCTTTAGATGTAATGCTATCACAAATGAAAGTAGATGATAAACTTCACCTTATAGTTTTTTATTGAAAAAAAGTTTTAGCAAGATCAATCATAAGATCCGCAATAAAAAACTTACAATTGTGGATTCATTTTAAGAATGGCATCATTATTTAGAAGGCACTTCTAGTCTAATAATAATTTATATTCATAATAAGAATCTTGAATATTTTATATCAATATATATTTTGAATTATTGCTAAGCCTATTGGAATATATCTAAATCAAGATTTATTTTTAATATTATTTAATTGTCAAAAAAACAACAAAGTTTATTATATGCCTTATCTAGATACTTTTATCTTACATCAAAAGAAGAAAAAATAATTTATGATCAGTAATAAATAATTCTTTTAAAATCCAAGCAATTTCATCTTTAAGCTATAAAATCAACAATGCCAATTGATTCAATATTTTTTAATTAAGTTTAATCAAATGTGTTCTTAGATCTTCTTATACATGACATTAAACAAAATCCTTTTAAGTCTTATGATATTTCTAATTTTGAATTCAAAAACAATTTTCTCTATTTCAAAGGACATTTATATATTTTAGAAGGTTAACCACAATTACATGCTTTTTAGGCTCATCATAATTTTTCCATAGCATAATATTTTGGATATAATAAGACTTTGGAGTTAATTTCAAGAGGTTTTTGGTGGCTCAAAATATGAAAGATAATAAAAGATTTTAAATAATCATGTGATATTTGTTCAAAATCAAAGATCTCTTGTCATTAACTATATAAACTTTTCCAACTATTATTTATACAAAAATAACTATAGATGTTTATTTTTATGGATTTTATTATAAATATTTTAATTTTAAATTCTTATAATTCTATATTTGTGATACTAGATTGCTTCATTAAGATGATATATTTTATATTATATATAAAAATTATCACAATTGAAGAAATAATTAGGTTTTTTTTTACAATATCTATTATTATTATGGACTATCAAGAGATATTGTATCAAACAAAATAATTCAATTTGTATCCAATTTCTAAAGAATTCTTTTCAAAACATTAAAGGTGGATATAAAACTATCATTGGTCTTCTATTCTCAAATTGATGGACAAATAAAGTGAGTGAATCAAGTATTGGAATAATATTTGTGATGTACCATCAATTACCATCAAGATAATTAGACAATTCTTTTATCATTAATAGACTTTGCCTATAATAATATAATACATTCTTCTACTTAATAATCACCATTCTATACCAACTATAGTTATCATCCACGGTATCATATTGTAATTGCTTACAATATGTAAAAACCAATCAAAATACATAATATGTTCATAAATTCTAGTATGTATTTGTCAAGGACATGAACTAGAAAAAGATGTATAATCTAATGAAAACTATGTCAAAGAAAAGTCACAAAATAGGATTAAGAAAGTATGTATATTCAAAAAAAACTGGAATGGCTATTGCCAAAGACTAGAAACATAAAGACTCTTGAAACTAGACTAGCATCAGAAAAGGAGTTGACAAGAGTGAAGAGGGCTTCACTCTTGCCTCTATAAATACTATCTAACTAAGAATTATATGGCAGTATTCTATAGGACCTCATACACGTGTCTCATTTGCAAGACACATGTCAAACTTGCATGACAAGTTTTCCACATGTGCGCCACGTACTTGGTTTGTTCTGTAAGCTACCAACATGTGCACCACGTACTTGGCTTGTTCTGTAAGCTACCAACATGTGCGCCATGTGGCTAGCTTGTTGACCAAGTTTTTAACCTACCAATCACCTATAGACATGTATAAAGGTGATTTCGTGTCTATGAAGCTTCTAGGAAGCTTTTTTATCAGATATTATCAAATCAACTTATTTTATCTATTTCTATTAGTCTAGATTACTTAGATAATTTATTAGAATAAATCTTATGTCCGTGACATTATCCCCCCTTCTAGGGACGAATTCCACAAGGAGCAACTTACTTCAATCTTGAGGAAGTCCAGAATACGTCGAACTGTGCTTGCCACATATTCTGATCTTTGTTCCCTTTGAAGATAGTTGATAGGTCCTTTCAACCATTGATAATGTCCCAAACCAGGGCAAGAGGACCACCCTGTTATTTGATCATTATTGAGGCCTTCATAACTTACTTCAAAGAAAATATTAGAAACACCATCAGGAGTAGTTCCTACATCTAAAAGTATCATCAAACATTGGGAGTCTCTTCCAAGGTCGTGATACCAAACACGTTCTATTTCACCATCAATCCAAGGAAGGACATGTCATTCTTGAAGGTCTTCATCTCTATTCCGTCGTCTTGAAGGTTGTGATAGTCGTAATGTCTTGTCTGATAAATTAGCAAATGATGGCTTTTGAGTTGAATTCGCTGGTTGTTGATCCTCCATCTTTTTAGTACAAATAAATCTAATGAAAAATAATAATATAAGGTAGGATGAAACCTCTATAGAACCTGTCTTGCTTTTTAGTAAAGATTTTCTTGATTCTTTATTTTGATTTTGACGGATGTCGTTGATGAAATACATTAATTTTTATTGATGCATTTGTTAGATTCATTGATGGCTCCCATGTGCGTTCACTAATATGTTATCCATGCCAATGAACAAGATATTCCAGTTGATTTTGGCGCCGCCTTGAATCTAAAATCTCTTCAACCTGGAATTCTTCATCGTTGTCTACTTCTACAGGAGGCGGTGGCATTTGTCTTCTTCCTTGTATATCCATTGTCTTGTATGGCTCGAATAGTGACATATAGAATACAAGATGGATCTTCATGGACTCTGATAGGTGTAATCGATATGCAACTAGATTGATTTGTTCAAAAATAGGAAAAGGTCTAAGCCTACAATAGTCCAATTTATCACAAGGACGAGTAGTTTTGATATTGCGACAAAGTAACCATACCTTGTTTTCTACGTTGAATTGTGGTTGTTCCTTGCGATACGCATCTGCATTTGTTTTTTATTGTTCTTGAGCTTCTTTTAATTGCACCTTCATTATTGCATGTAGCTCTGACCAACGATTTGCCAAATCTTCTGCTGTTGGATTATCAACTTTTGAAAAGTCAAAAGTATCAAGTCGTGGATGATAATCATAATTGGCGAAGAAAGATGTTTGTTACATAGAAGAATGTATCATATTATTATAAGCAAATTATACCAATGGCAGAAGAGCTATCCAATCATCTTGTTGGTAGTTGATGGTACACCTTAAATATTGCTCCAAGACTTGGTTCATGCGCTTTGTTTGTCCATCAGTTTGAGGATGAAAAGCTGAAGATAACTTTATGTCCACTTTTAAGATCTTGAAAAGGGTTCTCCAAAATCTTGACACAAATTGAGTTCCCCTATCCGATATAATATCCTTAGGTAACCTATGATAGAGATAGATATTATCAATGAAAAGCTTAGTTGTTTCTTCACCTGTGATAGATTTTGTGCATGGCACAAAATGTGCCATCTTGATGAATCAATCTACTATCACAAATATAGAGTCATAAAATCTTGAGCTTAGAAGATCTGTTATGAAATCCATAGAAATAGAAGACCATGATTGTTCCGGAATAGGTAATGGCTGAAAAAGCCCAAAAGGTCGATGACAAAGAGTCTTTGATCTTGAGCAGATATCACATGATTGTACAAAGTCTTTGACTGCCTTCCACATTTGAGGCCACCAAAAATCTCTTGATATGAGTTTCAAAGTCTTGTTGTATCCAAAATGTCCTGCCGTTGAAAAATCATGACGTGCTTGAAGAACACGTAAACGTGCTTCTCCTTTTGGAACATACAGACGTCCTTCAAAATATAGTAGATTGTTCTTGAACTTGAATTTAGAAGAATCATGAGACTTGGAAGAATTATTCTTAATATCATGAACAAGAGGGTCTGAAGACATACTTGACTAAATTTGCTTGAGAAAAGTTGAATCAACAGTCAATGTTGATTTTATTGCTCAAAGATAAAATTGCTCTAATTTCAAGAGAACCATTCTTTGTTGCTCAAAAGCTGCATCTCCTTCTTTTGGTGCAAAATAAGAACATCTAGAAAGGGCATCAGACAAACCTTGTTATTTACCTAACCCATAAATTCGAATCTTAACAAAGACATACTCCAACGAGCTTGATAATGATTCAACACGCGTGTCGACATGAAATACTCAAAGTTCTTGTGATCCGTATACACGATGATTGGACTCAAAGTGCCAAATAGATAATGATGCCATTCTTGAAGAGAATCCACAATTGTAAGAAGTTCTTTGTTGTAGATCTCATAATTGATCTCGGCTGCTGAGAATTTTCTTGAATGAAAAGCTACTGGATGAAGTTTGTCATCTGTTCCCATTTGTGACAAAATCACATCCAAGGCAAAGTCTGATGTATCTATTTCCATAAAAAATGTCTTGGAAAAATCTACACGATACAGAATTGGTGCAATAACAAACGATGTCTTCAAAGCTTCAAATACTGCTTCCGCTTCTTGATTCCATTAGAATTTGTCTTTACAAGTCAAATGTGTAAGTAGAGCCGCAATGCAAGAGAAGTCTTAGATGAAGATCCGATAATAGCATTGGACATCTCTTATCGTCTTTGGAATCTTCCAATTCATGATTATTTGGACTTTCTTAGAATCTATCATAAGACCATCATTTGAAATGTTGTATCCTAAGAAATCAACTTGAATAGTGTGAAATACACATTTTTCCATCTTGGCGTACAACCCGCATCTCTAAGTTTTTGTAATACTTGACGAACATATATTTCATGTTCTTCTATATTCTTAGAATAGATCAAAATGTCGTCTAGGTAGCAAACAACAAAATTGTCTAAGAACTCACAAAAAACATCATTCATGACATGTTAAAAAGCAGCTGGTGCATTTGTAAGTCCAAAAGGCATGACATTATATTCAAAATGTCCATACCTGGTTCAAAATGCAATTTTCCATTCATCTCCTTCTTTGATGCGTACTAGATTATATGCTCCTCTTAGATCTATTTTTGTATAGATCCTAGCTTGATTCAACTCGTCAAGGAGTCTTGTTATCAGAGGTAATGGATATTTGTTCCTGATTGTGATCTTGTTGAGTCCTTGATAGTCAACACATATCCACAATGATCCATCTTTTTTCTTCACAAATAGAATTGGAGCTCCTGTTGGAGATTTAGAATAACGTATGAAATTCTTGGCCAAATTCTCGTCAATATACGCCTTGAGTTTAGCCAATTCATCTTGTGATAAACTGTAGATTAGTCCAAATGGTGGCTGAGTTCCTTCTTTAAGGTCGATTGAACAATCATATGGACGATGCTCTGGAAGAATATTTGCATTCTTTTTCTCAAAAATATCTTGATTATCTTGATACTGACTTGGAATGCTACTTGAAATCTTTCCATCGTTGGAAATAGGTGTAGCATAAATGACAAAAGGTGATTCTTCTTTTGCAGCGTGCAAGAAAGCTCTTGCATCTACAAACGCAGGTTTAATTCTACTAGACTTATGATTTCTCACTTGATTAACTATATTATTAGCTATGATTTTAGAAAAGTTTAGAGTACATAGAAATCCAATCTATTCGAAGGTTGTGTTTTTCTAACCATGATAGACCTAGAATAATAGGAATAGAGGGAGATCTAATTATGTTGAAAATTACGCAACTATTATGGCCATTTACTACTACATCTAGAGGAAGTGTTTCATGAGTAACATCTCCAGAAGATAAAGGACAACCATCTATAATTTCTACCTGTACGCATTTAGATTTTTGTATTATCTGTATTCTATGGCTTTTAGCAAATTCTTCATCTAAAAAGCAAGTTGAGGCTCCCGAATCTATTAAAACAGAGGCTTTGTAATTATTAGGTCCTAAATACACATCTATTATAAAACAAGCAGATGGTTGTGAGGAGAGGATAGGACCTTCATTAGAAATTGTATAAGATCCCAACCGCACGATCCTTATTGTGGCTAGACAAACTCGTTTTCTGACATATTATCTTCTTTGGACAATTTTGAGCAGTGTATTTAGATTCTCCACAATACAAGCATAATCCTTCTTGACGACGTCGAGTCTTTTCTTGTTCAATAAGCGGCTTGAAATGTATAGCATTAATTTGCATGTCCTCGACTTCTAAAGGTATATATTGAGAAGACATTGGTGCTGCCATTGAATTATAATGTCACTGAGATTGTCTTGTACGACTTTCAGATCTAAATTCAAAAAGCCGATTATCACACTTCACCGCAAAGTCTATTGCTTGACTCAATGTTTGAGGATTGGGTAAGTTCAACATCAATTTCTTCACTTCATATTGTAATCCATAGAGAAATTGACTGATGAGTGCAGCATCATCCCATTTGATATCAATTGCTAGTTGTCAAAATTGTGAAGCATATAATGTCACTAATCGATTGTCTTGTCGTAGGATACGAAGCTTGTTGGTTGCAATACGAGTTGCATCGTGTTCTTCATACATAGATCAAAATTTTGCTAAGAAAGCTTCTAAATTATCCAATATTGGATCACGTCATTCTAGAAAAGATGAAAACCAAGATAAGGCAGAACCTGAAAGTAGTGTACCAATAAATCTGACTTGCAATCATGGAATTGAAAAACTTTGCGGTTGCAATTCAATCACTAGTTGGACTTGGTTGATGAATCCTCAAAACTTGGATCTTGTGCCATCAAACTTCTCAGGTAGACCAATTTTTGGTTCTGTCATGCTTGGACGATATTCCAATGTAGGAAGAATTATATGGCTTGGTGTAGATGTTGAAGCAGCTCCAACCATATCTATATCTTCATTATTTAGTAACCTTGTTGGTCCTTGTGGAGGTACAATGAGTTGATGTATTGCAAGCATCAATTCTCTCATTTGTTCTTGCATTTGTACCATTGTACTCTTCATTTTGGCAAGCTCTGCCATGATAATACTTCAAAAAATATCTAACACCACTAGAATTAAGTAGAAGGGAGAACAATGAAAATACTAGGAATAATATCAATTTTAGAAGAGAGTAATCTGCAACTTCTAATATGCTTGTGTCTTATCAAGAAAAAAGGGGTAATCCACTCTTAATCAAGACAAGACAAAGCTATGATATTATAAGTGTACTGTTGTCAAACTGTCAAGGATATGAACTAAAAAAAGATACATAATCTAATGAAAACTGTATCAAAGTAAAAGTCACAAAATAGAAATAAGAAAGTATGTATATTCAAAGAAAATTGAAATGGCTATTGCCAAAGACTAGAAACATGAGGACTCTTGAAACTAGACTAAAATCAAGAAAGAAGTTGACAAGAGTGAAGAGGGCTTCACTCTTGCATCTATAAATACTATCTAACTAAGAGCTACGTGGCGATATTCTATAGGACCTTATACACGTGTCTAATTTGCAAGACACGTGTCATACTTGCATGATAAGTTTCCCACATGTGCACCATGTACTTGGCTTGTTCCGCAAGCTACCAACATGTGCGCCATGTAGCTAGCTTGTTGACCAAGTTTTTAACCTAACAATCACCTATAGACATGTATAAAGGTGATTTCGTGTCTATGAAGCTTATAGGAAGCTTTTCTTTCAGATATTATCAAATCAATTTATTTTACTTACTTTTATTGGTCTATATTACTTAGGTAATTTATTGGAGTAAATCTTATGTTTGTGACAGTATTAGAATAATTAGTAGATTAAATTTAAAAAAATTAATATAAAAAATTTTATTTTATTTTATTTTATTTATTTTGATTATGGCAATTAAATTACATAGGATCTAAATGCTTAGTATAAAACCTTGAGAGAAGATTGAGGTCCAAAGATGAAAAAATAAACTAATAAGAGACTTATTTAGAAGAATGAAAGAAAAATATGGATGAATGAAGGTAAGGAATAAAGCTCTTCATTCCTATTGATCAATAGTCATGCCCAATAGGCTTTGAGGAAACTATCTGCAAGGAAAATAAGGGCTTTAGTAACTTTAGAGAGGACATTTAAAAATCAGACAATAGGATTAGAAAGTTTTTTTTTTGTATTATAATTTTGGTATAAGAATTGAGAGATTTGGAGTTTTTATGAGGAAGGAGTAGCTGCTTGAAATTAAAGTGTACAAATCATACCTATTGTCATTCTTTTGAACATACAAGGAATTATATGATAGCTTTTGGAGATTAGGAGGTGTAATTAAAGAAGTGATTTTAAGATCTACACTTAATAAGAAAGAATTGTTATATTTGGAGTTTTTTAACAAAGAGATATTGGAAGTCAAAGATAGTAGATTAAATTTCAAGGTAGCAAGTAGACCCTTTTGTTGATAGTAATAGTTTCTATCATATTTTGAGCTTCCATACGAATTTTTATCTTAAAATTTCTAAGAATTATTATGTTGAAAAGCTATATATTAAAATTTCATAGCATTTAGATTTTTAGTTTGTAAGATATGAAGAATTTAGTGAGCAAGTGTTTGTAAACAAGGATTTGAAGCTATTATTAGGATTTTGGCAATATCTAAAGATTAATAATGAATCTACAGTTAAAATTTGTTATGATAGTTGTTAAGAGTATATTAGTAATTTATGTAAATTTTAAATAAATTTAGATAGTTGGATTAAGAGTTATAGATTATTAAAATTTGGAAAAAATTCCCTTCCTATGGATGAATGAGGGTTTAGAATATTTTGTTATATTTTGAATATTTTATTATATTTTGAATATTTTTTGAAAGTAAGACTTATATATTAGGTGTAATAGTCCTATAAAAAAGATTTTTATATAAATTTAGAGATTTTATTATTTTAGATCTTGGTTGAGCAATTAGTGGCAATTAGAAGCTCAATGCTTTCTTGAAATAAATTCTCTCTATCATGACAATAGGTTGATAATTTTGACTTTTTTAAAGTACATGATCTTGCAGCAAAAGATTTGGAAAAAGATTTATTAGAGCTATATACAACAATAAAAGTACAATTAAAGGAAGTTTAAAAGGACAATAATAGATTAATACAAATATCTATTCAAAAAAACAACCTTAATTCTTAATTGGTAATAAGGTGTGATTACTTTGTTGTAATATCAAAACTAGTCACCTTTGTGACAAGTTGAATTATTGTAGATGTAAGATAAATAAACCCATCTTATTTGATGAGTTTAAAAATCTACAATGATTTCTTTTTATTAAATTAAATTTAAATTAATTATTATTATTTATTTATAATTAAATCTAATATAGATTTGTATATCTAATTTAAGTCATATAAATTTTTTTATTAAATTAAATGATATTATATTATTTTTATTTTTATTTTTTAAAATTTTATTTTAATTTAATCTAATTTAATATAATTATTCTAATATAATATCATTTAATTTAATTTAATCTAATCTAATGTAATCTAATCTAATTTATTTAAAATTAATAATTTTTCTTTTCTTTTCTTTTATTTATAATTTTTTATTTTTTTATTTTAAAACTTAAATTCAAGATTAAATTAGAATAATTGAAAGTTAACAACATATTATTAATTGGAAATTGAACGTTTTAGAATAAAATGCAAACAAATGCTTTATATACTTCAAAAATTCATAATTAATTTAGTATATATTCAAATTATAAATAAAAAATTGTTATAGAAATTTAGAAGAGAGATCTAATTGAATAAAATACAAAACTAAGATAGAAAGCTTATCTCATCTTGCTATTGTATTATGTGTTGTCTTATTTAAAAATATACCAAGTACTTGGTTGTAGAAGATATACTTATATATTACAACTAACTAAAATCAAGTTAACTAACTAAAATTAACTAACTAAAATTAAGTTAACTACCAATTCAAATCATTCTAATCTAATTGGTAGATTACTTAAAATCATAAAAATCTTCATTCATCTTAAAAATCCAATTTCTAAGACCTTTGCTAATTTAAACTTTAATAACCTTTGATTTAATGATCAATTTAAATTTAAATTCACAACAAACATTTAATACAACTATATGGAAAAATTCACAAATTTTCAACTAAGGATATGCTTGTTAGAACCTTCTAGAACATTCTAGAAAGTACTTAGAACTCTTTAGAACCTTCCAGAACCTTCTAGCATCTTTCAATTAGATAGAAGTTGCTTGAGAAGCTTCCTAGTTGGTAGAAGTTGTTTGAGAAGCTCCCTAATTGGTGGAAGTTGCTTGAGAAGCTCCTTAGTTGGTAGAAGTTGCTTGAGAAGCTTCATAGATAGGAGTATATATTGGAGTCAAGGCTAAATTTCTTCAATCTTAACAACATATCTTTTGGAACTCTAGCTCACGTCTCTAATGTTTTTCTTGTATTTATTTAATTAACCTAATTCTTGCCAGTTCTTCTTGAACTTCTTATTTAGACTTTTAGCCTATATTCTACGTCCGTGACAGTTTGTCGAGACTGTCCTTCTATCAATATCAGAGCTTAGTTTTTTGAGGCAGAGAGTGGACTACCCCTCTCCTTAAAGATACTTGAACGTTCTAAGGGTTGAGAATTATCCTCTCTTGGACTCGTATTGATTCTTTCTTCTTTACTTAGCATGGCTGATAGAGAAGACGTTAACATGGTAGAATCTTCAAAGTAAAAGTTAGGTGTGATCATCAATGTTGTTAACGCTCTAGCGATTGAATTGCTGAAATTGAAGGAAATTTTGCTAAGCTCCCTAGAGCTACAAGAGAGGGAGTAGCTCAGATTATAGTACAACCACTTCTAGCTAGTGAAAAATTGCCATTTACATTTCAACGTGAGAATTTGATTACACCACAATACAAAAAGCCTTAAGTTAGTCTCCTAGAAAAGTTTGATGGTATCTGATTAAAATTTTGTGGTTTTGTAAATCAAGTTCGATTGATAACATTCTTGAAATCAGAATGCTATTCAACTGAGAAGTTGCAAGTTGCATTAGTGGGGACATTATTTACTAGACAAGCTTTGTGTTGGTTTGCCCCCTTATTTGAGAAAAGGTCTTCTATCTTGAGTAATTTTGAGACTTTTCTAAAAGCATTTGAGGAGGCATTTGGAGAGCATGATAAGGCTCAATGGACAACCACCAAGATTCGTTCTTTGTGTCAAGGATCATGCTTTGCAATTGTTTACGCATTGAACTTTAGACAACTTGCTTGTGATATCAACTGAGGAGAAGAAGCGTTGGTGAGTCAATTTTATTGGGAATTCAGAAATGACGTGAAGGATTTATTGTTATCTCTATCCGATCCTCAAACACTCAATGAAGCAATCAGCTAAGCGGTGAAGTGTAACAATCGGCTTTTTCAATGACGTCAAGACCATTATTCTAGAACTACATGATATCCACAAGGAAACCAGTTCTACTCAGTTGCTCCTATCAAGAGTGTGGAAGTTCAATCTGAAACAGAAGACATGCAAATCAATATGGTATGTTTCAAGCCCCTCACAGTTAAAGAAAAGAAGTGACAATTTGAGCAAAACTTGTGCTTATATTGTAGAGAGACAGGCCATAAAGTCGGAAATTATCCTAAAAAACTATTGTTCTTCTTTGTCTCACTTACTCTACCAATACTATGTAGAATAAACCTGTAAAGGGAGATTCAAACACAGGGAGAGACTATCTGCATTGAATTAAACTATTAGGATCACACAACTAACCACCTTCTGAACATTAGAGTCCAATACATACATGTACGTTTTTTAAAATAATGCCATCCACTCTATTAGTTTTGTTATTTTGCAACTAAAGATAAATTTTGTGACACAATCCTCCACCAATTCTTCTACTCTAATCTGTTGTCTTCTTTTGAGCTCATAACAACAATTGGCAATGTTGCACCATTTTAATAGATTGCATACACCCGCTTCACTTCTTAATCATTGGAAATAATTCCTCACCAAGAACGTCTTCTAAAACGAATTGTTTCTCCAATATTCTCCTTCACCGCTCAACTCTCACAGTCAATACGGCATAACACTCTCATCCACAATCAAACTACATTGATATATCCAATCTTCGACCTCCAATTCACCACAATGAATTCACGCATCAAACAATTATAATTTCTTATTCATCCACATATATATAAAAAATTATTTTATTACTGTACTTCATCATTGACATGGTATAACCCATCGGAATAGAATCCGGATCCTCCACTATAGCCTAACAAAAGAAAAGAGAGAGGTAGCACCAAGCTTATCCCGACTCAGGACTATCATAGTCTGGCCCCGACTCTTCCGTATCGAATCAATTTATACTAATCTCATCTATGTTAACTGCTACACAACCAATGATAACTACTTTTTGTAACTTCTTCATCCATTATGCCTTCTAAATTGGCCATTCATCGGTTTTTTGCCTATTCTTAATGCTACAAACTATTGTAAATCTTAAAATTTCTACCCATTCTACAAAAACAGATGCCTCAAACAACAAGACTCAAGAGCACAAGTGTGCAGGAAAACAAGGACTCCCAACCACAATAGGGACCGTGCGGCTGGACATCTCAACACCCCTAATTAATCAAGGTCCCTTTCTCTCAGCTCAATCTTCTCATTGCTTTATAGTATTGTAATGTAACATAACTATTAGGTAAAAGAGTATAAAAATAATATAATATAGAAGATTTTAATTCAAAATATTGTTGCAAATTATCTTAGAAAAATAGATAATAGTAAAAAAGGAGTAAAACTAATGGGTGTTAATGTTGCCTTCCTTACACTTGAACTTCTATTTACTTTGTAGGCCCATAAGTAAGGCAAAACAAAGAAGATTGGAAAATAAAATGATATATACATATGTAGGAGGGAGTTAAGAATAGGTTTCAAAAAAATTTATCACAAAAATCTCAAAATAGATATCTAGAGAGGACCGGTTATGAGCCAAGATTAGAATCTGACCCCGAGGCACAAAACTACGTGCTTATGGCTGATTAAGGGGTTTTTTGGAAATCAAAAGATTAGATTAGAGAGAAAACAAGAGGATCTTTCTTTGAGAATTAGTTAAAAGTGATTTGAATTGGGGATGACTTTGTAATGGCTTTGCAAAGTCAAGGTTGATTTTGGTGACTCTGATTTTGTAAAATATATTAGGATTTATATTTTTGAGCATTCTCTGAGATTGATTATAGCTCTACAAGTAATATTTTGTGAGTTGATGCATACAATAGTGCTTGTAGAATTTTGTAAATTTAAAATTGATCTAATAGTTCAATAAAAAATTATTAAAATTTATATAGGTTGGGGTCTCAAAAATTAGGAATTGAGGGTCAGTTAGATTTCTTAAGATTTCTAGCAATCTACCCATTGGATTGGAGTGAAATTTATGTGTGTGTGTAGAAGACTTAATTTTTTACATGAATGTGAAATTTGGAAGCAATTGATAGGTGTAAGAAGGAGATATTGACACTAGACAGTTGGCATTAAGCTTAGAGAAGGAGGCCGGCTGACACTTGATTGAAATTTTGGATTGAATTTCTTGCTAGTAAGTTTGATCCTCTTCAAATTTTATGTGCTTGCTGCTAACTTAGTTTTTAAAGAGTGTATAAACTTTTAAGCAAGATCAATGATTTAATCGATAGTTATTGAGGTTCTAAAACTGCCTTAGGAATTGCTTAGGGCTTGGTTAGGGTTTGGTTAGGGTTTAGGATTGGGTTTAGGATTTAGTGTTTGTTTAGAATCTATTAAAATTTGATCAAGATTGAATAGGATTTGTTTTAAGATTTGTTAGGATGTGATCAGAATTGACTAGGATTTAATTAAGGTTTATTTTAGGATTTATTAGAGTTTTATCAAAGTTGATTAGGATTTAATTAGGATTTGTTTTAGGATTTGTTGGAGTTTGACCAAAGTTGATTAGGATTTAGTTAGAATTTATTTTAGGATTGTTAGGATTTGACTAAGGTTGACTAGAATTTAGTTAGGATTTATTTTAGGATTTCTTAGGATTTGACTAGGGTTGACTAGGATTTAGTTAAGATTTGATTTAAGATTGTTAGGATTTGATTAGGATTGACTAGAATTTAATTAAGATTTGATTTAAAATTATTAGGATTTGATTAGGATTGATTAAGATTTAATTACGATTTATTTTAGGATTTATTAGGATTTGACCAGGATTGATTAGAGTTTAATTAGGATTTATTTTAGGATTTGTTTGGATTTGACCAGGATTAATATGAATTTAGTTAGGATTTGTTTTAGGATTTTTTAGGATTTGAATAGGATTGATTTTTTAGGATTTGAATAGGATTTGAATAGGATTTTAGGATTTTTTAGGATTTGTTAGGATTTGATCAACGTTGACTAGGATTTAATTATAATTTATTTTAGGATTGTTAGGATTTGACTAAGATTGCCTAGGATTTAATTACGATTTATTTTAGGATTTGTTAGAATTTGACGAGGATTGATTAGGATTTTAAAATTTATTAGGATTTGATCAGGGTTGATTAGGATTTAATTAGAGTTTATTTTAGGATTATTAGGATTTGACCAAGGTTGACTAGAATTTAGTTACAATTTATTTTAGGATTTGTTAGAGTTTGACCAAGGTTGATTAGAATTTAATTAGAGTTTATTTTAGAATTATTAGGATTTGACCAAGATTGACTAGGACTTAGTTACGATTTATTTTAGGATTTGTTAGGATTTGACTAAGATTGATTAGGATTTACTTAGGATTTACTTAGGATTTGTTTTAGGATTTGTTAGGATTTGATCAGGATTGACCAGGATTTAATTAGGGTTTATTTTAGAATTTGTTAGGATTTGATTAAGGTTGATTAGGATTTAGTTAGGATTTATTTTAGGATTTATTAGGATTTGATCATGGTTGACTGGGATTTAATTAGGGTTTGTTTTAAGATTCTTAGGATTTGACCAAGATTGACTAGGGTTTAGTTATGGTTTATTTTAGGATTTGTTAGGGTCTGACTAGGATTGACTAGGATTTTAAGATTTATTAGGATTTGATTAGGATTGATTAGGATTTATTTTAGGATTTATTAGGATTTGATCAGGATTGACTAAGATTTAATTAAGATTTATTTTAGAATTTATTAAGATTTAATTTAGGATTTATTAGGATTTGTTAAGATTTGACCAGAATTGACTAAGATTTAGTTAAGATTTGTTTTAGGATTTGTTAAGGTTTAACCAGGGTTGACTAGGATTTTAGGATTTATTAGGATTTGATCAAGGTTGATTAGGATTTAATTAGAGTTTGTTTTAAGATTATTAGGATTTGACCAGGATTGATTAAGATTTAATTAATATTTATTTTAGGATTTGTTAGGATTTATTTTAGGATTTGTTAGGATTTATTGTAGGATTTGTTAAGGTTTAATTAGGATTGACTAGGATTTTAAGGTTTGTTAGGATTTGACCAAGGTTGACTAAAATTTAATTAGAATTTATTTTAGGATTGTTAGGATTTGATTAAGATTGACTAGGATTTAATTAAGATTTGTTTTAAGATTGGTAGGATTTGTTTTAGGATTTGTTAAGGTTTGATCACGGTTGACTAGGATTTTAGAATTTGTTAGGATTTGACCAGGATTGACTAGGATTTGGTTAGGATTTGTTTTTGAATTATTAAGATTTGACCAAGGTTGAGTAGGATTTAATTAAGATTTATTTTAGGATTTGTTAAGGTTTGACCAAGATTAACTAGGATTTAGTTAAGATTTGTTTTAGAATTGTTAAGATTTATTTTAGGATTTATTTGGATTTGACCAAGGTTGACTAAGATTTAATTAAGATTTGATTAAGGATTATTTAGAGATTAATTAGAAGAATTAAGACTAGTTATTATAAGACTTCACAATATACGAAAACAGTACCTTTATTTCTTGGTATTCAAAAACTGCAAACTGATGCTCTACTAGACTTAGGAGCATCTGCTTGCTTTTTAGATGAAGAGTTTGCCAAACTACACAAATTTTTTCTTGTAAAGAAACTGAAGCCTGTCCATGTAGAAGTCATAGATAGCCGACCTTTGTCTTCTACAGATGTTATTCATGAAACTAAACCATTGAAGGTATGTCTTAAAAATTATGAAAGTAGCATTGTATTTAATATTATTAATATCCCTTCATGTCTAGTCATTTTGAGGCTATCCTAGCTTGATAAATATAATCCATTGATAGATTAGAGGTTGCAAAAAGTGACATTTCTAACAAAACCCTTGAAGGTGGAACCTGCCAAGATAATGTCTAGAAACAAACCCTTGTTTTTAGGTGTAAGGGCCTTCATGAAAGAAGCCAAGCATAATACACGTCATGTCATCTTTGCAATGTTAGCTCAAGAAGATGCAACTCTGACTTTGGTTATTTCGAAGCAATATGAAGAATTCAAGGATGTCTTTAAGAAGAAGAATGCTGACATGCTACCAGAGCATCGACTATATGATTGTGCTATAGATCTCTAAGAGGGAGCACAACCACCATTTGGTCCAATCTATAATTTATCACAAGACGAGCTCTCAGTATTGAAGGATTACATTGAAGAGAATCTTACGAAGAACTTCATTTGGCATTCTAAATCTCCAACAGATGCACCTATCCTCTTTGTGAAGAAGAAAGATGGCTCATTACGAATGTGCGTGGATTATCAAGGCTTGAATAAGATCACTGTGAAGAATCTATATCCATTACCACTAATATCTGGACTCTTAGAGCAACTTGGTGAAGCCAAAATATACACCAAAATAGATCATCGTGGAGCTTACAATCTGTGAGGATAAAATTCACTCTTCAACCCAAGTTATAAGTGGCCTCAATTAGGAGTTACTTACAAATTGTGGTGTGAAGTATAAGGAGCAATAAACAACAATGAAGGAGAAAAACAAGACAAAAAAAGTGAAATATGTACAATTAAATAATTGCACACTACAAAACTAGTCATAGTTTGTTTACAAGATTTTTATCTAATAAAAAATAAAAGTAAAAAGTAAAAATTATATTTTTAAGTAGTTAATTTTTTTATCTTTCCAATGATGTAAAAAACATATAAATCTAAGTTACTATGAATAAGTTATGATAATTCAAAATTAGAAGGTAAATAATGGAAAAAAATTAAGTAGAAATATTTACCTTAAGGAAAACTTGTTACAAGATCATGGGTTCGAAACTCAGCAAGGCTCACAAGTAAAGTATATGGGTGTCCTAGAGGGGCCACGAGGCCTTAGTCTTATCCTCCTACCTACATCTAAGGTGCCACAATCCATATGGGACTTGTGCACCTCCCTTCTTACAAGGACTACACTAGCTGCTGGTCCTTCTATTTTATACTAGTAGAACTAATAATTTTGTATTTTTAACTTCACCATGGTATTCAAAAACATCCTATTAGCATAGGAATCTTGCTCCATTTCTTCACAATGGCTCCCAAGGTGGTAAAACTCATTTTTACCAAAGTCGTCAAAATTACTCTAAAAATTCTTAATAAATTCTAAATAAATTCTAAATAAATTATAAAAGTTTCTATAATATTTCTAAGATGATAATATCAATTTAAGACTATTTTATTCTACCTTGGAAATTTTTTATAATAATAAAATCAATAAAAATCAACTCAAAATCCTATTTTCTATAAAAATAATTAAAAAGACATGAGATTTCTTTTTCATGCTTTTTCTATCTACTAAGTAACATTTATAGGTTTTAAATGAGTAATATATGTATTTAGAAGGCCAATGTAGACATTGGTCTCAATAAATAATTCTTAATATATTAATAATAAATAAACCAACTAAAATAATTACCTCCAAGACTTAATAAGATTCTATTTTTGTAACTTTTCTTCTAATAAGACTTTTATATTTATAAATACTTCTAAATTCTAATAAATACTTAAATAGTCAAAAAGACTCTCTAACCATCGTATTTGTATAACTAAATGACTTAAGACTATATTTTTAATCAATCCACCAATTAAGATCTATTGGTGGGACTCATACAATCTTGTACAAGTAAAGGCGGGAGATGAATAGAAGACAACATTTTGGACGAGGTATGGATATTTTGAATATAATATCATGCCTTTTGGATTGACCAATACACCAGCTATATTTCAACATTTGATGAATGATGTTTTCCAAGAATATTTGAACAAATTTGTTGTTTATTACCTTGATGATATTTTGATCTAGTCCAAGAATATTCAAGAACATGAGGGTTATGTGAAGTTGGTGTTACAAAAACTTCGAGATGGGGGATTATACGCCAAGTTAAAAAAATACATATTCCACTTATCCAAGGTGGAATTTCTTGGTTATATTATTTCGAATCAAGGATTGTTGATGGATCAGAAGAAGGTTCAAGAAATAATGGATTGGGCAGTACAAAAGACGGTATGGGACCTGCAATGTTTTCTTGGACTTGCCAACTTCTATAATATTTTTATCAAGAATTATTCACAAATTGTAGCCCCATTAATGCGGTTGATATCAAAAGACAAGGTCGAGTGGAGTACCCGAGCACAAGAGGCTTTTCAAGAGTTATAATTGGTGTTTATAATAGCTCCTATTTTGGTACATCCCGACTTTACAAAGGCCTTTTATTTATAAACAGATGCTTGTGACTTTGCGCCAGGAGCTATATTATCTCAAATAGGGAAGGATGATAAACTTCATCCAATTGTGTTTTATTCAAAGAAGTTTTTGGCAGCAAAAATCAACTATGAAATTTACGATAAAGAGCTACTTCTGATAGTTGATTCTTTCCAAGAGTGGCGTCAATTATTAGAGGGTGCTGCACATTCGGTGACTATATATACAGATCACAAGAATTTAAAATATTTTATAACAGCTCAAGTTTTGAATCATTGCCAAGCTCAGTGGAACATGTCAATATCCTGATTTGACTTCATCATCACATATCCACTAAGAAGATAGCAAAAATTATTTGATGCATTATCGAGAAAATCATATCTAGCATCTAAGGCTGGAGATGCAGCATTTGATCAATAGTGTACAACTTTGCTACAATCAAAATGATTTTGCCTCCGCACCACTTCATTGATCATGCCAATTAATGCATATTTTTTAGAATAAGTCCATAGAGCATCAATTGTGGACTCATTAGTCTTGATTGTGAAGGAGTGCTTTGACAAAGACAAGTTTAAGATTGAGGACAGGTTATTATATTTTGAAGATCGACTATACATTTTGGAAGGACCAATTCGACTTTGTATTCTTCAATCTCGATATGACTTTCCGACCGCAGGTCACTTTGAATTCAAGAAAACAATAGAGTTTATTTCTCGAGACTTTTGATGGCCTCAAATGTGGAAGGTAGTGAAGAACTTTATGCTATCATGTGACCTTTGTTCAATATTAAAGAATCCTTGACATCGCCCTTCCGAGCTTTTGTCACGGACACAGAATACAAAGAAAAAATCTAAACAAGAATTTCAAAGAGAATTGGCAAGAACTAGATTGATCAGATGAGTACAAGAGCAACACACCAGAGAGGTGAGCTAGAGCTCCAAGAGATGTGTTGTCGAGACTGAAGAACTCTTCAGCCTCGACTCCTATATATACTTCTAAATAAGAAACTTCTTGTGCTTCTTGTGCGACTTCCAACAACTTAGGAAGCTTCTCAAGTAGCTTCCATGAATTAGGAAGCTTCTCAAGCAACTTCTACTAGCTAGGAAGCTTCTCAAGCAACTTCTACTAAGTAGGAAGCTTCTCAAGAAACTTCCACTAACTGCTAATGGAAACTTCTAGAAGGTTCCAGAGACTTGTTTCTAGAATGTTCTAATTTCTAGAAGGTTCTAAGACTATGTCCCTAACAGCTTTTACAACCTCTATCAATTCCAAAGTGACTGTGGTCTTCAGTATCTATGGACTTCATCACAGATTTGCCACCTTTTGCAACATTTGATACTATTTATGTAATTGTAGATCGGTTTACGAAGATGGCACATTTTGTTCCATACAGAAAGATAACTTCTGGTGAAGAAACAACAAGATTTTTTATTGACAATATATATCAATATCATGGTTTATCAAATGATATTATTTTGGATCGAGGGCCTCAATTTATATCAAAGTTTTGGAGGTCGCTTTTTGACATACTGAGGGTAGATATCAAACTTTCTTTTGTCTTTCATCCTCAAATTGATAGTCAAATAGAGCGAGTCAACCAAGTCTTGGAATAATATCTACGATGTGCGATCAATTATCAATAAGATGATTGGACTATATATCTACCATTGGCGGAGTTTGTGTACAATAATTTGGTCTATGCCTCAATCTAACAAATACCTTTCTTTGTAAATTATGGATATCATTTAAAATTTGATTTGTTGGATAAATTCAAAGATGAAAATTCGGTAGCTGAAGATCTTGCAAAGCATTTAATGGAGATCCAGACCACCTTGAAGCTTCACTTACATGTAGCTCAAGACTCATACAAAGCTTTTGCAGACAAATTTTGGAAGGATTCTCCTGCTTTTCAAATTAGAGATAAGGTTTGGCTATTGTGATAAAACATCAAGACTACTCAACCTTGCAATAAATTGGATTATAGGAGGTTGGGACCATTCTACATTCAAACACAAATGAATCCAGTGGCTTATTAGCTGAAATTACTCACATCCATGAAGATACATCTTTCATGCTTCTCTTCTAGAAGCTTATAGCAAATCAACTTTACTAGGATGGATACAGCCACCACTATCTTGTGTTGAAATCGAAGACCACGTAAAATATGAGGTGGAACAAGTCCTTTATTCACAATGGAGACAGAGGAAGTTGGAGTATTTAATTCACTGGCATGGCTATGATATAAATGAGCGGACTTGAGAGCCAATAAAAAATGTAACAAATGCACCACAAAAGATAGAAGAATTTCATCGATGATATCCTGATAAATCAAAAGTTGGCCAATGACAAAACGTGAAGATGAAGCCTTCTCCAAAAGAATGTATATAAGTAAGATCTAGGCCTTATCAAAATATAACTTGTTGCGTTTTGCTTTCTTATAGTATCAAGATATCTAATTTTAGGGTGTATTTAGATATAGCTAGTGAGAATGAGGATACTGCACTAGTTATGCCATCTCAACTGAATAGCTTATGGTATTAACCTCGAGATGAAGAATTAGAAAAATCAAGTAATTGTCAAAGAATACCAAGTGGCAAGTCACTTGTGATTGTCTTTGAAATTGAATCAGCTCATGAAAGTAGTAGCAAAACAATATTTTCAAGCCGCTTCAACAATGAAGATATATAAGTTCATGCATGGTCTCAAGTGGAAGGTGTTGGTCATTACCAATGGCTATAAGGACCTATGAATCATCTGCCTCGTGAATGACAATTGGAATATATTGTAGAGACTATGCGCTAAATCTTTAATTTCCTACGTTTGTTAGCATACGTCTCAAATGGCTTCTTGGAGACCTCGAAGTTAGAAGAGGGGGTGATGTCAAGGACATGCTTATTAGAATCATGTAGAATATTTTAGAAGATACTTAAAACTCTCTAGAACCTTCCAAAACCTTCTAACATCTTCTAAATAGATAGAAGTTACTTGAGAAGCTTCCTAGTTGATAGAAGTTGCTTCAAAAGCTCCCTAGTTGGTGGAAGTTGCTTAAGAAGCTTCCAAATTAGTGGAAGTTGCTTGAGAAGCTCCCTAGTTGGTGAAAGTTGCTTAAGAAGCTTTCTAAGTAGGAATATATATTGGAATCAAGGCTGAAGAGTTCTTCAGTCTTGACAACACATCTCTTGGAATTCTAGCTCACCTCTCTAGTGATGTTCTTGTATTCATCTGATTAACCTAATTCTTGCTAGTTCTTCTTGAACTTCTTGTTTAGACTTTTAGTCTATATTCTGCGTCTGTGACATCTACTACAAAAGTCTTAATATGCTCAAAAATATAAATCCACTTTTTTTCTCAATATCCAAAGTCATCCAAATAGAATCCTAAATTTGTATGGTTCTCACAAACTTATTATAAATTCAAAAATCTTGAAACAAATAATTAAAGAAGTTTTATTGAATTTGCTCTCAAATTCTATTTTTTAATCAACAAAAAAAGATTCCATCTATCATAAGTGCATGGTTTTATACCTTAGAGTCTAGTTTCAACCTTGGCTCATAATTGGCCCTCCTTGTGTATCAATGTAGAAATATCTTAGATAATTTTTATTAGAAACTAATCTTTGCTTTGATCTTAAGATGCCTATAGTAATATTTTTACTAATCTATCTTATTTTGTCTTATTTATGGCCCTATAAAGTAAATAGAAATCTTTTCTATAAAAAAATAATATTAATACTAGATTTTTTTATTACCTCTTTATTTTTTATTTTTTATTTTTATTTATGTTTTTTAAAATAATTTTATAATTTAATCTTTAATTAAGATTTTTTATAATATACATCTAATTTTTTTCTTTCATCCTATAGCCATGTTATAATATGGCATTCATCTTCTCTAAACCTGTGTATTTTTTAGTATACGTCAAATAAATCATATGTTGTTGTTGGCTTCATATTATGCCTTCAATATCTTTATCAATTTTTTCTTCATTATTTTCACTATCTAAATCAAAACCATCTTCTTGTCTTTGAAAGTTAAAGTTTTCAATAATATTTTTTATATTTTCTTTTAAATGTTGTTGTTTAAATTTTTTCACTTAGTTTCTTGCAATTGATATTTTTAACTTTATTCTATCCAATACTCCTAGCAAATAGATTGCATTATCATAAACTGTTGTTATTATATCCAATTCAAACCAATATTTTGAAATTTTTTGTAAAATATAATGTTGATTATCTAAGCTACTATCATAGATCAAAATCCAATTATCTTTGTTAATTTTATTAGGCCTTAATTGATGATATTTATCAAATTGAGCTTTATTTTGTAACCTTGCCCTTTTCAACCTTTCTAATGTTATTTGCACATTTTTTGGTCTTTATTTAAGTTATCAAATCCTAATATCTAAAAATTCTTCTCTTATAAATTTCTCTTTCTATAGTAGTACACTCCAAGTTGGTATTTATTTTTTAATTAGCATAATAGATTTTTGACCTATCATGAGCTTAATAGATATGTATCCTGTTATTGAACTATGAGTTGTTTGATTAGTCCATAATTCAACTAGTAAGAGTCAATACCATTCTTTTATTCTTCTATTACAAATTTTAATTAATACTTTTACAATTGATGGATGATAATATTTACTTTTAGCATTTCCTTTTGGATTATAAGTAATACTTAATAATAATTTAATTCCATATTTTTCAAAGAAATCATAAGCTTTTCTTACATCTAATTCTCCACAATCTGTAGGCACCTTTTTTATACATCCATAGCAGCAAATAACATCTTCAAGTAAAAATCTATAAATTCCTTCACTAGATTATATTCTTAGTATTCTTCCTTCAATTTAGTTTGATAAATCTTTGGAAGCCAAGATTAAATATCTCATTTGTCATAATCCAACTAGTATAATAATTAAATCAATAATCTATTTAAAATCAAATTATAAATCTATTTCCATTTAAATAATCTTAACCTACATTCCATCCAATAGCAATAGGATTAGTATCTATAATAAGAATTATTTATCTATTACATTCATAATTAATTTTTTTTAAATTTAGAGGTGATAATATTAATACTTTTAGTCTTTGCATAGATTTAGTATGTTTTTTTTTCCATTTAAATTAATAATATTTTTATAAAAATTTATATAATAGATTTTCTATATAAGCATAATAAAAAATCTATATACAATAAAATACACAAGCATCCAAAATCCTATGTACTTTTGTTAAAGAGTCACATATCTCTTTCATCCTTCTAATTGCATCGACTTTGCTTGGATTTAGTTTTCTTCTATAAAATCCTTATAAATATTCAGCAATTACAACCTCTTATATTTCAAATGTAAAATTTGCTCCAGATAGTTTAAAATGAACTTCTTCAAGTCGAGTTAAATATTTTCACAATCTTATATATAATCAATGATATACTTGCGATACCTTTTTTATCTAAAATCTTAACTTTTTTTTTACTCTTTACACCCTTTTATAGGAATATTATCTAAAAAAAAATATAATTTTTTTAAAAATAAAGTCTCTCAATATCTTATTTATTCTATTCATCATACATGTAACTAAGTTAGTATCACCTTATAGAAGAATACATATTTTAAAGAGTCGAAGTGGTGTTCTCATTGTTGTCATATTTCTACTTCCATATATAAGTTGAAATTGATTATAGCTTGAATATAAATCATCCATTGAATAAAGTGCCATCTATACAAACGTTTTAGTAAACACATCTATTAAAGATCCTATACTTGTATTTCTAATAGTTATTACATTTATTAGGTGCATATCTTGAATAAATCATAATAATCTATTTTTCTTAGATATTATATATCAATTATTAGAATATAGAATAAAAAAAGGCTTCAAATTTTCTATTTATATATTTTTTTCAATAAATCCATCAATTTAGATAAGTATGCCTTTGGTACTAGAATTGGCCTCAATTCCAAGGTACATGCAATATTGTCAAGATAACCATAGTAGCTACAATATTAAGATCCACACATCCTATTTCATGAGATTCAAAAGCAAATGATTTATCTTATTTTGCAAGCATCTTTTTGAAATATATAATTTCTTTTGGCAATAAAGAACTATTAGTTTTAATCTTTAATTCTTCAAAAATCTCCTTGGTAAATTGGTGTCCAATATTTGTTGGATCTTTTAAATTCTTCTTTTTTGATATGTCTTCCATTTATTTTTTAAAATCGTCCAACAAAAGTCATATAACAAGTTTCACCTTTTTATCTATTATCTTATATTTTATTTTTACAATAACTTCTGGTATTTGAAAAGATTCAAGCATAAAATTAATTTCTTTTAGACAATTATGTACAATCTTATCATCATCTTTTAATCCAATTGATACAATCAATTCCAAAAAATCTTCTAATCTATTTTTTTTATAAATAACAAAAATCTTTTCATCATCTTCTAATATTTCCAATTCATATAATTCTTTCTCAACATTTTATAGTCTTTTTATTTCTTTTTTTTTTAAATCCTCAACTTTCTTTTACATAATAATTCTATTTTCAAAGATACTTACAACTTACAAGAGTACCTTTTCTTTTAGATCTCTATAGTCTTCTTTTAAAGTAGTACTTCTTCAAAATATTTAAATTCTTCAACAACCTTTGATAATAGATTCTCTCTCAATTTGTCTCTATTTTGCTTATAATTAGAAGCATAGTTAAAAACTATACTATCTTTCTTCCATCCTCATTATGTACCCATATATAAGCTAAACCATTATCAGGTACTTTTGTCTCCATCTGTCTTGTTGTAAAATATGGTTGTCTCAAAATAAAAAGATAAGATGTTATATCTTGAATAAAAAAAATTATTCTGTTGCAACATCATCAATCTGAATCTTGATATTTAGACAAGCTCTATACAATTCATCTTCTGTATTATTAGCTGCTTGTATTGCCTATCTATACTTTATATCAATTAGCCATCTTTGCTTCTTATAAAGATCTTTACATACAAGATTTATTTTTAAATTGTAGTCAATTAAAACAATAATTGGTTCTTCTATATCTCCAACCTTCACTAATACTTTCATAGTTGCTTTAGTCTAATGTTTCCAAGCATAATGACTTGAAGCATCTATTTCTTTTTCACTCCAATTCTTAAATATAATTGTTGATTATAAGCTTTTTCTCTACTTATTAATTGCTTGGAACATTTATCAAATTCTTTTTTATTCTTATATATCTTTGCATCAATAGCATGATTCAACCTTGCTTCACTTGTTAATTGCCTCTTTTATTTAATGTTGTCAATAATATGATAAAATTCTATTTTTATAATTTATAGAATCTCTTTCAATGTGAAATCAATTTTAGCATTGAGTACACATTCTTCAAGCACCTCTTTTAAATTTGTTGCTACTTCAACATCAAAGAATAATTTGTAAGCTATTGTTTTTTTTTTTTTTTTTTTTTTTTTTTATATTATTTTTTTTTTTTTCCTTCAAAGTTGTTGAAGCATCCTCTATAGATAATTCTTATGATGGCATCTCATGAGACTTGTCTCCTTGGATTTTTTTTAAGAAGGATTTCTTTATTTTGTATCATCAAAATCTCTCCTCCTCTTTTCTTCTATTAAAGCTTCACGTTGACTCTTAATAATGTATACATAGATTGAAAGAATTTCTATAAGATCTTTTTAATTTGTAATACTATGTATTATAGCAGTAGTTTTTTATAATGCTTCTCATGACATCTTTCTTATTTATATTGTAGAAATAGCAAAAGACCAAAATCCACTTGTTTTTATATTTTTGTTGAAGTCTTCATCCATCCTGGCACTATAATTTATAACTTCTTATGTTGCAACTCCATGTATTATTTAATATTTTAAACCAATGCTTTTAAACCTCTTTTATTAAAATTATTATGAAAAAGATCTCTAATATCATTTTATGCCACTTTTCTATCTTTCCAAAAAAATAACTCTTTTTTGCACTATGTCATTGAAATCATCACAATCTTCTTAAAAATGAAAAACATCATTATACCAAATACATTTTTGCACATACCCTTGTTTAGAAGTAGTCTTTGAATTGTTTGTAGAAGTCTTTTTTTCAAGCCTTAAAAATTTAATTTGAAGATCTCACATACTATATATAATTTCATCAACTCCCATATCTTCTTTCTTTGATGTAACCACTAGAGTTTGGATAATAGGCATAGTTGATTGTGTTGTAGACACTTGATTTTTAGATGCTTGTATTATTCATTGAATACTAACCTTATCATTTTTTCTTTTCTTGTTTTGTAAGTAATTCCATAGCATCTTTAATATCCTTCTACTCTGTTATAAATCCTTCATCTTTTTCTTTGTCTTTAAGAAGAACTTCTAATTTTTCTTCTAATTTTCCATCCACAGCTCAAAAAAATAATTCAACCTTATTTGGCTCTAATGTGAATTTTTCTACATTTGATAATTGAGAATATTGTCTTTCAAATTCTCTTAATAATTTTGTAGCTTATAAATTCTTATTAAGCCATTCAATCCATATTAAGAATAATTTCTTATTAATTTGATTAATATCTTTTAAAAAATATTTATTCTTTAATATATATATATATATATATAATAATATCTCCCGTGAACTTCCAAAATGCTCTATAATTGACCTCATATATTTTTTTATTTCTAATATGATGGTAGGTTTAAATAATTCAATTCTATTTTTTGTATATAACATATCAAATATTTTAAAATATCCTTTCTATCAAACTAGTCAATCAAATTAATCATTGCTTATAATGCTTTGGTTGCCAAAGCCTCCTTGTAATGATTGCATTGTTCTTGTTGCATAGATAATATAAATACTTGAAATATACTTGCAATATTTAGATCCATGTACATACCTTATCTTTTAGTAGAAAATCCACTAGAAGCTCTACTTGAATAACTACCCAAAGCTCCCATTAAAGTCCCAACTTTAACCTTCTTGTTCTCTTTTTCCATCAAATCCAAATAAAATTGAACAGATCCAATACCTCCTACTTCAAACTTTCACATTAGATTCACCAATTATGTCATATTATATATCATCTTGTTTGAGAATACATTGCTATTGTAAAGGAGAGCAAGCCCTCTTTAAGAAATTACTCGAATTTTAGTTGTCTATTAGAAGTGTATCCTATCAATAAATCTTAATTGGTGGATTAATTAAAATTATAATTTTTAATTATTTAAATACCAAAATATTAAGATTAGAGATTTTATTTGATTATTTAAGTATTCATTAGAATTTAGAAGAATTTATAAGTTACAAGAGTCTTATTAGCAAAAAATCATAAAATTGGAATCTTAGTAAGTATTGGAGGCAATTATCTTAGTTGGTTTAGTATTTTTTCTTAATTGAAAGAATTAATATTTAGTTATTGAGACCAATGTCTACATTGGCCTTCTATCTACATGTATCAACTATTAGAAACATATAAATATTATTAAATAGGTAGAAGAAGTATGAAAAAAAAATCTCATGTCTTTGTAATTATTTATGTAGAAATTATGATTTTTAGTTGATTTAAATTAATTTTATTATTATAAAAAATTACAAAGGTAGAATAAAATAGTTTTTAATTTATTTTATCATCTTAAAAATATTATTAAGATTTTTAGAATTTATTTAGAATTTATTTAGAATTTTTTGAACAATTTTGAAGACTTTGGTAAAAATGAGTTTTACCACCTTAGGACCCATTATGAAGAAATAGAATAAGATTTGAAGGCCCTACAAGGTTACTTTCCTAATAGGTATTTTTAAATATGATTATAAAGTCAAAAATGCAAAAAAATGAATTCTACTAGTAGAAAATAGAAGGACCAGTAGCTAATGTAGTCCTTGTAGGAAAAGAGGTGTATAAGTCCCATATAGGTTGTAGCACCTTGGATGTAGGTAGGAGGATAAGACTAAGGCCTCATGGCCTGTCTAGGACACCCTTATACACTACTTGTGAGCCTTGGTGAGGTTTAAAGTCATGATCGCTTAAGCAAGTTATCCTTTAGGTAAAAATTACTCACTTAATTTTTATTATTTATCATTTAACTTTAAACTATCATAACTTACTCATAATAACTTGGATTTATATGTTTTTTATATGATTGAAAAGATAAAAAAATTACCTATTGAAAAATATTTTTTTTATTTTTATTTTTTTTATTATTGGATAAAAATCTAATGAACAGATTATGATTAGTTTTATAATGTACAATTGCTTAATTACATATATTTCACTTGTTTTGTATTGTTCTTCTTTTTTTCTTACTATTTTCTTCTTTTATTTTATACCACTAATTAAAAATAATTCTTAATTGAAGCCATCTTATAATTTGGATTGAGGGGTGAAATTTACCTTCACACTAAATAAGAGAAAAAACTAGAGAAACCACAAACAATCAAGAAATTAGAAATAAATCCAAATTTCATATATTTCATATATTTTAAACTTTTATAAGTTTATATAGGCTTATTTTAAGCCTAAATTTAGGTCCAACTTAATCAAATCCTCTTTTAATTTCAGATATATGTCCTTAAATCAAATCCAATTTGATCCAAATTTCAAACTTTTCTATTTTATTTCAAATTCATATAAAATCCTCACAATCACCTTCAAACTCACTTCTTAACATATACACAAAGATATTCTAGGAAGATAGAGAACAAAAAACTATGAAAAATAATCTAAAGTACATTCAAAATAGTGTCATATTATAATTGCTTACAATATGTAAAAACTACTCAAAATATGTAATATGTTCATAAGTTCTAATATGTATTAAATTAATTAATAAAGTATTTAAAAAAATTGATGTAAGAAATTTTGATTTTTATTTATTTATTTATTTTGATTATGGCATTTAAATTATTTAAGACCTAAATATTTAGTATAAAGCCTTGAGAAGAGATTGGAGTCCAATGATAAAAAATTAAACTACTAAAAGGCTTATTTGGAAGGATGAAAGTAAGGTATGGACAGATGAAGGCAAAGAATAAAGATCTTTATTATCATTAGTTGATGGTCATATCTAATAGACTTTCAATAAGCTATCTATGATAAATACAAGGATTTTGGCAATTTTAAAGAGAGCATTTAAAAATCAAAGATTAGGATTAGAAAGCTTATTTTTTGTATTATAATTTTGATATAAAAATCAAAAGATTTGAAATTTTTATGAAAAAAGAGTAAACACTTGAAATTAAGGTATACAAATCATATCTACTTGTACATTTTTGATGACACAAGGAGTTATACAAAAGCTTTTGGAGTTCAAGAGAAGAAATTGGAGAATTGATTTCAGGGTCTACATTTTTTATAAAAGAATTATTACATTTGAAGTCCAAAAGAAAGAGATATTAGAAGTTAAAGATAGCAGATTGAATTCCAATGCAATAAAAAGTTTGTTTTATTGATAATAATGATTTTTATCATATCTAGATGAATTTTTATCTAAACATTTTTAAGAAAGTGAATTTTTATATTAAAAAGCTATATACCAAATTTTTATGGTATTTAAGCATTTAATTTGTGAGATATGAAGAATTAAGCATGCGAGTGTCTATAAATAAGCATTTGAAGCTACTATTAGGATTTTGGTAATATCTAAAGATTGGCAATGAATTTACAATTGAAATCTTTTGTAATAGTTGTTAAAAATATATCAATACTTTATATAAAATTTGAATATTTGTAAAAAGTTCAATTTAGAAATATGCACTATTGAAGTTTGGAAAAAATCTCTCTTAAGGCTAATAAAGGATTTAGTATATTTTGCTACAATTTGGAGATTTTATAGAACTTAAAGCTTGTGAATTTGATGTGATTACCTTTTTTAGTAATAACTTCATATAAATATGGAATTTTTATCTATCTTGATACTTAATTGAAAAATTAGTGACAACCAAAAGTCTAATATTTTTTTGAGGCAAATTCTTTCTACCTTGATAACAAAAATTACATTGACATGTGGCATAAATTTCTATCTGGGAATACATTGGATACCTAATTGTAGAGAATTTACTTGAAATATATTGATAAGAGTCCAATAAGTGATTTATCTTTAATAAAAAAGACAAATAATACAATGATATTATAAAAGATAATTTTTATTGATAAACCCTTTATATTTAAGTAGGCTTATACAAAAAGGCTCAAATTGCCACAAAACCTTTCAAAATCTTATTTATCTACAAGGACTTATTTCTTTCCAAAATTTAGAGTTCAATAATTCTTGATCTAACTGTTTAGTTCCTATAAAATTTTCTTTAAAGTATAAATAATCCTCTTAATTTTTATCACAAGAAAGAATCAATCATAAATTTACTTCCAATTGTCTGATATCTTTAAAATCCTAGCAAGTACTTAAAACCCTAGCTCAAAGACACCTAAGATCTTAAGGATCACAAATGTCTAACAAAGATGACTTAAGATATATAAAAGTTAGTATCAATATAAATCAATCTCAAAATTACTATAAAAAATAAAATAAGATTATATAAATCTCATTAATAATTCTATTAATCAGATTCCTTTTCAATTAATAATGTAATGATATCTTGTAATAAATAAAATCTATTGATATGGCTTTCACTTAATTCTATAATAAATTATACATTAAATATATATATAATTTTTCACATCGTAGCCATATCACAACACAACATCCACCCCTTCTAAATCTGTGCATTCTTTGATATATATTAGGGATACAAGATAGCAAATTAGCAAAAAAATAAGGAATAGATTACAGAATAATTTCAAAAATAAAAAACTAGATAGACAAGAATAAGAACTAGATCAAGAATAAGGGGTTAGATTGATATCAAGAACAAGGCAACACTTTGGATTGTTCAAAGACTTGTGTTGGTAAGATTGAGGTGCTCTTTGGTCTTGCTTCTTATTTATATTACAAAGCCTATGTCCTATTAGACCTTCTAAGAGTATCTTAAAAAATTCTAGAAGCATGTGGAAGATTCTAGAAGACTCTAAAAAGTCTAGGGGAGATTTTGGAAGGTTGAAGAAGATTCTAAAGGATTTTTTAAGACTATAGAAGATTTTTAAAAGACTAAAGAAGATTCTAAAAGGTTTTAGAAGATTTTAAAAAGCTATGGAAGGTTCTAGAAGACTACATAAAGTTCTAGAAAATAGTAATTTAAAATATGTCCGTAATAATATGCACCAAGAAGAATTAAAGTTGTAATTGATATCATAATATTATTCCAGTAATATCTTCTTTAAAATCCTATTCTTCTTCTTCATTTGTAAAGAAATCAATTTCATTTCTTATACCTTCATATGTTATGTCTTAACCTTGTTCTTTGAAGAATTTATGTATTTTCTAGGAATTAAAACTTTAAAGTGCGTTCCATCTAGCTCCCTTAATACATATGAGGCATTATTTAAAATATTTACAACCACATAAAGTCCAAACTAGTATTTAGAAAATTTTCTAAGAGTACTATATTGGTTATGCAAATTACTATTATATATCAAAATCTAATCACCTTCCTGAATTTCTTTTGGCCTTAACTGATGTTGCTTATTAAATCTGTCTTTGTTTCTGATTTGTACCTCTTTTAGCTTTATAATTATTTTTTCTATATCTTTAGGTCTTCTCTTTGATTAACAGATTTGAAATACAAGAAGTTCTTCTCTGGATACATTGTCTTGCTAAGGTAAAATATTCCAAGTATATACTTATTCTTCAATTGGTATAATAGGCTTTTGTCCTTATATCAATTCTAAGGGCATATATCAACTTACTGAATTGTGAGTAGTACAATTAATCTACAGAGCAAATAGTAATAATCTTGGCTATTCTTTTATTCTTCTTTTACATACTTTAATAAGGATTTTACTATTAGAAGATGATCTTGCTCACTTTTGGCATTACCTTCAGGATTATATATTGTTATAAGTGCAAGCTTAATTCTACATCTTTCAAAAAAATTTCTTGTCTCATGCATATCTAATTTCCCACAATCAGCAGAAATCTTTCTAATACATCTGTATCTACAAATCACATCATCTAGTAGAAATCTACATACTCCTTCAATGGATTTTGTTTACAAAGCTCTTCTTTCCACTTAGGTGCATAAATCTTCTTGTGCCAAAATCAAATATCACATTTGTCATAATTCTTTAGGCATACTAACTAAATCCACTATCCACTTATAATATATTGCTAGAAGATATGAAAGATGCAATCCATCTTTGTATCAAATCTCTAAATATATTTAAAAAATTGGACATGATTCCAATAACTTCATTATATTTCTATACATATTACGATATCGTATTACGTATTGTCTTGTTCAGGAATGCACTGGGCACCTGGCTGTAGAAGGTAAAGTTATGTTTGCATATAATCAAATATCCTAATAGGTTTTATCCATATATGAAGAATATGATTCAAAGTTCAATTCAAAAGTATTTAAAAACACTCTTCTTAGTAACATCAACTATACATATACATCAATTTCCTTGTTTCTTTTATAATTAAGCAATTTTTTATTTTTGTTTGTAAGTCCTAATCTTAATCAGTGAGCTTTGATAAGCTATAAATTTTAATCCGACCATCTATTTAGGATAAAATTTTACACAAAAATATTAATATAAGCCTTTTACATGCTCAAAAAAAATTTAGCTCAATCCAACTTGTAGATTGCAAGAAAATGCCCAAAAAGCGCACTAATGACACTCGGCCGCCAACTTGAAGACTGATGCAGAAACTCCAGTGGTGATTTCTCCTTCTATCACTATTAACTTCACCTCAAACTTTATATATAGCTCAACCTATAAGTCTTCTATGACCATATCAAAATTTAAATTGATCCAGTTAGTGGATTTTTAATTATTATAGAAATCCTATCCAACTCTAAACTGCCAACTTTCGACAATGCTTTGTATCAAAGCTCAAATATCTCCTGATTGCATCGCTAGATTAATACAAATTTTTGTATATACTTAGTACACCTAACAATCCAGACAATATTAAATTTTGAATTGTAGATGCTATATAGATTGCACAAATTGCTCAACAATACAAGACATTGACTCTTAGATTATTATTAAATATTAAGAATACCATGAAGAGTAGTTCCTACCTCTAAATGTATCACCAAACATCAGGAGTCTCTTCTAAGGTCGTGATACCAAATACGTTGTATTTTGCCATTAATCCAAGGAAGGACATGTCGTTCTTGAGGGTCTTCTTCTCTATTCCGTCGTCTTGAAGGTTGTGATAGTCGTAATATCTCATCCAGTAAATTAGCAAATGATGGCTCTTGAGCTGAATTCATTGGTTATTGATCCTCCATCTCTTTAGTACAAACAAACCTAATGACAAACAATGATACAAGGTAGGATGAAACTTCTATAGAACCTGCTTTGCTTTATAGCAAAGATTTTCTTGAATATATATCTTGATTTTTATGGATGTCGTTGATGAAATGCATTGACTTTTATTGATGCATTTGTTAGATTCTTTGATGGCTCCCATGTGCGTTCACTAATATTGTATCCGTGCCAATGCACAAGATATTCTAGTTGATTTTGGCGCTGCCTTGAATCTAAAATCTCTTCAATCTTGAATTCTTCATCATTGTCCACTTCTACAAGAGGCGGTGGCATTTGTCTTCTTCTTTGTATATCCATTCTCTTGTATGGCTCAAGTAGTGACATGTTGTCGGGTAGAGAGAATTCGCCTTAGGAAAGTGCCGGGTTTCTAGCTGCTACTAGAACAAGTAGGGAACATGAGAGGAAGCCCTACAAGTATCTTCTATACTTGTACAATATTTGTTCAAATTTTCAAATTATATTTGTATTATACTTGTATAAGATATATACAAATATAAAGTATAAATATTTGAATAATACTTGTATAAAATAATATATAATCCTTGATATAATACTTGTACAATTACTTGTACAAATATTATGTATAATACTTGTACAAATACTTATGTAAATATTATATATAATACTTGTAAAATACTTATATAAATACTTGATATAAATACAAGTATATATACTTGTATAAAAGATATAAGCAAAGTGTGTATATATTCAAGTATGCCTCAAAATACAACCGCATATGAGAAAAACAAGTTATACAACAAGCTAAAACTAAATAAATCACTAAAAATTCATCCAAAGGTCAAATCAAGCGTGCTTATAGCCTATAGAAAGCCAATAATCCATTGTAAAACATATCAAAATTTCACAAATAGGTGACTTACTATTTAAAAGTTATAGCTAAAAGAAGTAGGCACTAAAATTTCCAAGCAAATGCAAAGGCAGCAAAGCTCCTCTTCACTTCAGCCATTATTGTGATCACATCCCTTCTCCAAATTGGACATGCAATAGTTTTTTTGAAAGTTCACTCTATCATCTAACTTATTCTAAAATTTCGCATGCATGCCTTTCAAACTCCAGATTTTGTAGCTAGTTGATTCTACTCTTCAAACCCTCACAACAATTTGCCCTCTTTGACACTTCACGGCTCATAAAACTTTCATCAAAGCTCCAAATGTATTGATTTTTGTTTTTGTGGAAAGCTTACACAAGCTACTATAAGCACCTAAATTATCAAAAAGATTGAAGAGACTGTCCAACTTGGGTAGTTGAACAAAGTCTTTGCTCGTCTTCATTGGGTGGCAGCTAACCCTTTCCCTGTTTCAAGCTCACAACTTTTGCTCTCCAACTCCAAATGCTACAAGAGATGTCTTGATAGAAAGCTAGCACAGATTTCCACACTCTTTATGAATTTTACTAAGAAAGAGTTGAAATCAAACTTGCAATGGCAGCTCGAAGTTTCTGCCCCTCTTCATTGGATTGCAGCAAACCCTACTCTACTAAAACAAGCATAACTTTTTATTCACAACTCTAAAACAAGCAAGAGAGTAGGTTCTAGAATCTTTACAACTCGAAGAACACACCTACCAATTTTCATTACAAACTCTTTTCTCTCTTTGGAGCTATCTCTCTCCAAAGTTCACCACTCAAAACTCTCCAAATCCTAGGTCTAGCAAGAGGATTATATCTCCCTTTCTTTCCATTTTAGACTATGACACGCCCACATGGGCAACCAAATCCTATTGGATAGGCCCTATTCACCCCATGCTCTTCTTTTTTTTTTTTTTTTTTTTTTTTATCCCTCACAAGGTCCATTCTACCTCAAAAGTCAACAAGAAAGGTAAAACAACCTTTACTTTTCTTCTAATTACAAAAGAGTCTATTCTAGGATATAAATAAGGTAAGAACAAAACAAATAGCCATCTTAATTCACTAACTAAGTGGCTATAATAAATCCTCTCTTTATAATATCTTCTAAAATAACCTCTAGCACTCACACATATATTAACAATAGATACAAGATATTTAATACTTTTATACACTGCACGTAAATGCAATATGACAACTTCGAATACAGGATGGATCTTCATGGACTTTGGTAGGTGTAATCGATATGCAACTAGATTGATTTATTCAAAAATAGGAAAAAGTCCAAGTCTACGATAGTCCAATTTATCACAAGGACAAGTAGTCTTGATATTGCGACAAAGTAACCATGCCTTGTCCCCCACGTTAAATTGTGGTTGTTCCTTGTGATAGGCATCTGCATTTGTTTTTTGTCGTTCTTGAGCTTCTTTTAATTGCACCTTCATTATTGCATGTAGCTCTGACAAACGAGTTGCCAAATCTTCTGCTATTGGATTATCAATTTTTGAAAAGTCAAAAGCATCAAGTCATGGGTGGTAACCAAAAATTGCAAAGAAAGGTGTTTGTTGCGTAGAAGAATGTATCGTATTATTATAAGCAAACTCTGCCAATGGTATAAGAGTTGTCCAATGATCTTATTGGTAGTTGATGGTACACCTTAAGTACTGCTCCAAGACTTGGTTCACGCACTCTGTTTGTCCGTCAGTTTGAGGATGAAAAGCTGAAGATAACTTTATATCTATTTTTAAGATCTTGAAAAAGATTCTCTAAAATCTTGACACAAAGTGAGTTTCCTTATCCGATATAATATCCTTTGATAATCCATGGTAGTGATAGATATTATCAATGAAAAACTTAGCTAAATCTTCACCTGTGATAGATTTTGTGCATAGAACAAAATGTACCATCTTGATGAATCAATCTACTATCACAAATATAAAGTCATAAGATTATGAGCTTGGAAGAAACAGAAGACCATGGTTGTTTTAAAATAGGTAATGGTTAAAGAAGCGCAAAAGGTCAATGATGAGGAGTATTGGATCTTGAGCAGATATCTCATGATTGTACAAAGTCTTTGACTGCCTTCCACATTTTAGGCCACCAAAAATCTCTTGATATAAGTTCCAAAGTCTTGTTGTATCTAAAATGTCCTGTCGTTGGAAAATCATGATGTGCTTGAAGAACACATAAACATATTTTTTCTTTTGGAACATATAGACATCCTTCGAAATATAGTAGATTGTTCTTGAATTCAAATTTAGAAGAATCATGAGACTTGGAAGAATTATTCTTGATATCATGAACAAGAGGGTCTAAGGACATACTTGATTGAATTTTCTTGAGAAAAGTTGAATCAACAATCAATGTTGATTTTATTATTCAAAGATGAAACTGCTCTAGTTTCAAGAGGACCGTTCTTTACTCCTCAAAAGCTATATCTCCTTCTTTTGGTGCAAAATAAGAACATCTAGAAAGACATCGGACAAACCTTATTATTTTTCTAGCCGATAAGTAATAATAAACTTGAATCTTGACAAAGACATACTCCAACAAGCTTGATGATCATTCAACACGCGTGCCAACATGAAATACTCAAGGTGCTTATGATTTGTATAGACGGTGTCGTATTGCAGCACGTTTATATAGTGAAAGGTATAGATAAGAGCAATTTATATTTAATACTTAATTATCTTAGTTCAATAGGAACTTAAGATACTTAAAAAAAGGGTTATGGAAGTTTCTTAGATTATTTTCTTGTTTTAATAGCTAACAGATAAAAGTTAGTTATTAAAGTTTTTTTTTAGGCTATACAAACTCTTTTATTGATTTTGAAAAGCCATAAGTTAATTAGAATAGGATAGAAAAGAAAAATAGTTATTATGGTTGATATTAGGCTTAAGTTGAAAATAGGATTTAACTTAAAAATCCTTAAATTTAGTTGAATTGATATCCAAGGAAAGACCGGATATGAGACATGGTCAAAATCAGACCTCTAGGGACAAAAACAACTGCCAAAGGCAAGGGAGGGGGACATTTAAAGATCAGTGATTAGGATTGGATAGCTAGCTTGAAAGGAATTCTAGGGGCGTTTAGCTTGATACCATAGGGTTTTGGAGGACTTAGCAATTGCTATTCAAAGTCAGGGTTTGTAGTGGTGATTTGGATTTTTATATAAGACAATGATAGCTTGCATTGTTGAATGATTCGTAAAATTTGTAAAGCATCTACAGTTCAAAATTTGATATTGTCTGGATTGTTGGGTGTGCTAAGTATATACAAAGTTTTGTATTAATCTAGTGATGCAATCAGGAGATCTTTGAGTTTTGATACAAAGGGTTGTCGGAAGTTGGCAGTTTAGGATTGGATAGGATTTCTGTGATAACTAAAGATCCACTAATTGGATCAATGTAAATTTTAGTGTGCTAATAGAAGACTTGTAGGTTGAGCTACATATTAAGTTTGAGCTAAAGTTAATGATGAAAGAAGGAGAAATCACACTGGAATTTCTGCATTAATCTTCAAGTTGGCGGCCGAGCATCATTAGTGTGCTTTTTGGGCGTTTTCTTGCAATCTGTAAGTTGGATTGGACTAAGTTTTTCTGAGCTTGGAAAACGCTTATACCAGCATGTGTGTGCAAAATTTCACACTAAATGGACGGTTTGATTAAAAATTATAGCTTGTTGAAGCTCACTAATTAGGGTTAGAATTTATAAACACAAATAAAAATTGCTTAATTATAAAGGAAATAAGGTAATTGGAGTATATGTAAGATTGATTTTACTAAGAGGAGTGTTTTTAAACACTTTTGAATTGAAGCTCGAATTATATTCCTTATATATGGATGAAACCTATTAGGATTTCTTGAGTATTTACAAACAGTACTTTACCTTCTACAACCAAGTGCCTGGTGCATTCCCAACCGAGACAACACATAATACGACAACGTGTCTAATTTGCAAGACATGTGTTAAACTTACATGACAAAATTTCCACATGTGCACTACGTACTTAGCTTGTTTTGCAAGCTACCAATATCTGTGACACATGGCTAGCTTATTCCACAAGCTACCAATATGTGCGCCATGTGGCTAGCTTGTTGACCAAGTTTTTTAACCTACCAATCACCTATAGACATGTATAAAGGTGATTTCGCGTCTACAAAGCTTCTAGGAAGCTTTTCTATTTGATATTATGAAATCAACTTATTTTATCACTTCTATTGGTCTATATTACTTAGTTAATTTACTAGAGTAAATCTTATGTCTGTAATATATAACACCTCAAATACTTAGATATGTCCTTTCCGTCAAACTGGTCAACCTTGTTCACCACTGCTTGTAGTGCTTTGATTGCCAAAGCTTCCTTACGATCCTGGTCTTGTTGCTGTTGCATAATTAATATAAAGGCTTGAAACATATTTGCAATATTTGGATCTAGATACATACCTTGTCCATCAAAAGAAGCTCTACTAAAAGATCCACTTGAAGCTCCATCCAAAGCTCCATCAATAACTCCAAATTCCTCCTTCTTGCTTTCTTGAGCCATTAATTTCAAAAACTACAAAGAAAACCAATACCTTCTACCTCAAACTTTCGCGTCGGATTCACCACTTATGTCGTATTATGATGTCGTGAAGTAAATATATCTATATATAGAAACCTAACTTAACTATCTTTTCTTCAAAATATTATTAAGTTATTTCTTTCTTCTTACCAATCTAAGTTTTTATATAGTTTAGGAAAAATTTCTCACTTTCTTTCTTTTTCTTTGGTTAAAATTTTACCTTATCTTTAATCTTAACTTTAACTTTGATTTAGCCTTGAAAACTTCTTTAGCTTTTTTCCAATCTTAGATTTTAGCAGATTGAGGGTTATATTTGTAGATATAAGGAGTTTTGACTTTCAGGTTGAATTTAGGATTTTACCAAAGATAAATAATAGATTTGGATGTCAATAGTCGGCTACCAATAATAGTGCTAACTTAGAGGATTAGATTTGGGGTTTTTATAACTTTAAACTATTAATTGTTGACTTGGACTTTGAAGACCTTGGCTGCGACTTCTTTGATGAGCACGGAGGAGAAGAAGACGGAATTTTTTGGCAAACCCAAAGAGATATTAAAAAAGAGCTTCTTCTTGGCATGAGTTTAAGTAGGAGAAACGCAGGATTTGGAGCTTAGATGAGAGAGATATGCTTGTTTGAACTTAGACTACTAATATGACACCTACTATCACTTTTTAGGATATATTAGAAGTTTTAAGATACTAGCAAGAAATCAGGAAGTTGGATTAGAAACTAGACTTCAAGTTATACATTTTACGTCCAAGAATTGATAGAAATGAGCCTAGAATGAGTGAGTTATGGCTAAATAAACCCAGCAAATTAAACTAGGGTTTTGAAGAAGTTAGATAAATAGAAGGGTTTGCTATAAGCTAGAACTTGAGTTTCAAGAAGAATTTGAAGCTCATTTTTGGTGTACATATTACTTATACTATAAAGAGTCTATGTCTAAAATCTCATATTAATTGAGACTTTGATTAGGGAGTAATGGTAAATTTGTTCTCAGGTATCTAGGGTTTTGACTTTTAAAAGTACCTGCCAAGGATTTAATGATATCTAACAATCAGCAACGAATTCAAAGCTCAAAGTTTATGTGATGAAGATCAAAATTATAACTTATGTTTTCTTAAATTTTGAGCCTATTTGAACGGCTAGATCTTAAATTATGAATTTTCAAGTTTTGGATTGAGATTTGACTTCTAAAAGTATCTACCAAAGATTTGGTGTTATCTAACGTTCAGCAATGAATTCATAGCTTAAAATTTATGTAATGAAGTTCAAAGATATGAGTTATGTTTTCTTAAATTTTGAGCTTATTTGAACGCCTGGATCTTAAATTTTGAATTTTCAAGTTTCTGGTTGAGATTTGACTTCTAAAAGTATTTGCCAAGGATTTGGTGATATCTAATGATCAGCAATGAATTCAAGGCTTAAAATTTATGTGACAAAGATCAAAAGTATGAATTATGTTTTTTCAAATTTTGAGCTTAATTTGAACAGTTGGATCTTAAATTATGAATTTTCAAGTTTCTAGTTTGGTTTTTACTTATATAATTACTTGCTAATATTTTGATGATATGTGGTGATCGGTAATGAATTCACGGTTGAGAATTTTTGTGAAGATGACTAAAGAAGTAAACTCTATGCTTCCAAAATTTGAACTTATACAAACGGCTGGATTTTGATTTATAAATTTTCAAGCTTCTAGTTTGTTGATTTATTATACGCATGGTTTTGTGACTATAAAAGAAAAATTTAAGAAAGTTTGTGCATATTGGATCCAACTTGATTGTAAAGAGGGACCTTGCATCTGCTTGAAGCGGATTTTAGCCACGACAACGTACTGTCTTGTTTGAGAATGTAACAGTGTCGTATGACGTGGCCTTCTATCTGGGAATACATTGGGTACCTGGCTTTGGAGAGTTTATTTGAAACTTGATGGCAGAAATTCAACACGTGGTTTGTCCTCAATAAAAAGGACAAATAATACAAAAATCTCACAAAAGAGAAGTTATATATATTAACCCTCTTGTATTCAAGTAAGTTTGTACAAAAAAGAGTTCAAATTTCTACAAAAACCCTTCAAAACTTTATTCACTTGCAAAGACTTATTTCTTGTTGAACTTTAGAGTCCAATAACTCTTGATTCAACTGTTCAGTTTCTATCAAATTTAGTTCAAAGTGTAGATAATCTTCTTAAGTTTTACCACAAGGAAGAATCAATCGTAAATTCGTTTCCAATCGTCTGATATCTCAAAACTCCTAGTAGGTGCTTAAAACCCTAGCTCAGAGACACCATATTTTCCTTATATCTAACAAATTCAAAACCCTAATGCCACAAAAGTTTTGCACATAGTCTTGTGACATAAACATATACACTCCTAAAAATTTTGAGCCAAAAATCTATGAAATTGCCTAAGTTATAGCTCAAAATGTAACCACTACATAAGCGGGTCACTTACTGCCCTTAAGTTTGTAAGCACTGACTTCAACTCCCAATATCTCCTTCACCCTAGCTTGGATTTTATTGAGTTGTATGTAAAAAATTTAGTCGTGAAAGTGCTCTCTCTAATCTTAATTGCCGATTCTTGAATGCTCTCTGTATGCGCGAGTTATATCCAAAAGAGTGACAGTAGGTCCAAAATCAACACCTTAACTTTGAGTGCCTATAACTAGCCTTTGATGCTCCACTCCTCTCCAAAAATAAATCCTAACTCCTAAAAAACCCTTAGGCAGCCTCCTAGAAGCCCATTGGGTATGATTTTTGGCCAATTAGAATAGAGATTTCTATCATCTATCTCTATTCATCCACATGGATTGCCAAACTATCTTTTTTATACTAAAAACCCTTTTCTAATCCTTCTTCTTATAAGACTTACATACTTGGTGTTTTAAGCACCAAATAAAAGAAGCAATTAAGATCTTAAGGATCATCAATGTCTAACATAGGTGACTTAAGATATATACAAGTTACTATCAATATAAAATTAACTTCAAAAGTCACTACTAAAAAAAAAATAAGGTTGTATAAATCTTAATAATAATCCTTTTAATAGATCTTTTCTAAACTAGCAACCTAACCACATCCTATAACCAATAAAAATCTACTAATATGGTTTTTTTTTAGCTATGTAATAAATTCTACATTAAATATATATGTACAATTTTTTCACACAGTAGCCAAACCACAACACAACATCCACCTCCTCCAAACCTGTGCATCCTCTGGTATGCACCAACAAGAGTTGAAGTTGTGGTCGGCATCATACTATTGTTCGAATAATATCTTCTTTAAAATCCTGTTCTTTTTTTTCTTCTATAAAGAAGTCAATTTCTTCTCTTATATCTTCATGTGTTACGTCTTGACCCTGTTGTTTGAAGAATTTTATGCGTTTTCCTGCAATTGGAACTTTAAGGTGTATTCCATCTAGCTCCTTCAATACATATGTGGCATTATTCAAAACATATACAACCATATAAGGTCCAAACCAACATTTAGAGAATTTTCTAAGAGTACTATGCTGGTTATTCAAGCTACTATCATACACCAAAATCCAATCACCTTCTTGAATTTCTTTTGGCCTTAACCAATGTCGCTTGTCAAATCTATCTTTATTTTTGATTCGTACCTCCCTTAGTTTAACAACTGCTTTTTCTATATCTTTAAGTCTTCTCTCCAATTGACGGATTCAAAGTGCAAGAAGTTTTTCTCTAGACACATTGTCTTGCCAAAGTAAAACATTCTAAGTATATATTTGCTCTTCAATCGACATAATAGGCTTTTCTCCTTATATCAATTTTGTGGGCATATATCCTGTTATTGAACTGTGAGTAGTATGATCAGCCCATAGAGCAAATGGTAATAATCTTGGCCATTCTTTTGTCCTTCTTTTACATGCTTTAACAATGGCTTTTACTATTGGAGGATGACCTTGCTCACTTTTGGCATTACCCTTTGGATTATATGCTGTTGTAAGTGCAAGCTTGATCCCACATCTTTCAAAAAATTTCTTTGCCTCATATGTATCTAATTCTCCACGATCAGTAGTAATCTTTCCTATACATCTGTATCTACAAATCACATCTTCTAGTAAAAATCTACAAACTCCTTCAGTGGATTTTGTTCGTAGGATTCTTCCCTCCACCTGGTTGGATAAATCTTCTCATGCCAAAACCAAGTATCGCATTTGCCATAATTCCATAGGCATAGTAACTAAATCCACTATCCATTTAAAATGTATTGCTAGAGGATATATAGGATGCAATTCGTCTCTATGTTGAATCTCTAAATATATTTGACAAGTTTGACATGATTCCACAAACTTTACTACATCTCTATACATATTACGCCACCAATATTTTTCTTTAAGCTTTTTAAAGGTAGCATAAATACTTCTATGACCAGCTCACAAGCTATCATGGAATTCTTGAATCAATTGCTCTTGTATTTCCTTCTTTCAAATTGCTCTTTGTGGTATACCACTGTTCCTTTTACATCGCTTCCATAAATATCCATCTTGTAAAAGGTAGTTGTAGGCTTTCCTCCTAATTTGCTTGAAATAAATATCATTCTATTCTGGTTGCCTTGATAGCGTGCTCAAATAGTATCCAATATCTAACCATTCTCTTTCATATAGTTCTTCCATGAATAGTTTTGGATACTCTTTCTCTCCTTGTTGTGTTCGAGAATAGAAGGTGATACCTACATCTTTGATATCATCAATTAAATCTTCTTGTTCATACCTAGCCCAAGATAGCATATCCGCCACTGGATTATTTTTACCTGCTATGGGCTTGAATTCAAGATTTAAAGATTTAATATATGCAATCCACCTCAGCATAGCAATATCAGAGGTATTTACAATTGGTCATCATTCCCAATAGTGGCAAACAATTTGTTTCCACTATCACTGATGCTCTAATTAGATAATCTCTATCAGTTTTCATGGTTGTCACTACCTCCCATAATTCTTATTTTACTTCTGGATAGTATCTTTGTCTTTCACTTAATTCCTTGGCTCCAAATCGTATAGCAAATCAATTCCTTTCTTCATCATCCTGTCCCAATGCGCAACCAATAGCTATTGGACAAGTATCAATTGTAAATATCACCGGTTTTCTATTTTCATAATTAACTGTACGTAGCACAAGTGGAGAAGACAATGATTGCTTCAACCTTTGTATTGCTTCTATATGTATCCTCTCCCATTTAAACCTCTTCCCTTTTCATAGCAGACCATAGAGCGAATCTGCTATATGTACATAATGTGGAATCCATATATAATAAAATATACAAGCTCCCAAAAATCTCCGTGCTTTTATTTGTGAGCTATAACCTTCTTTCATCCCTTGTATGGCATCCTCTTTAGTAGGATCTGGTTTACGACCAAACCATCCACATAAATGCCCCACAATAACAACCTTTCGAATGTCAAAGGTTGATTTAGCTCCTGATAAGGTCAAGTGGATTTCTTCAACCATGATAAAATCTTATTACAATCCAAAATATGACTAGATACAAATTTACGACATCCCCTTTGATCCATTATTTCTTCTTTTCCTTCTTCTATACACCTTTTTATTGGAATATCATCCAAGAAAGGTATTGTCTTTTCTGGAATAAAATCTCGGAGCACCTTATTCATCCCATTCATCATATGAGCAACTGAGTTTGTTGCTTCTTGTGGTAATATACACATTTTCACCAACCTTAAAGGTGTCATCATAATAGTGATATCCCTGCTTCCTTCCGCAAGTTAAAACTAGTCATATCCAGAATAAAGATCTCCAATAGAATAAAGGGCTCTACTAGCAAATACTTCAGCAAATTATCCAACAATTGGTCCTACTCCTATATTTCCAATGGTCACTTGATTCACTAGTTGCATATCTTGAATAAACCGTAGAGTTCCATTTTTCATTGGTACTGTAAATCAACGACTAGAATATGGTGCAAATGATGGTTTTAAGATTTTCATCCATATCTTTTTTTTTAATACCTCTATAAGTTTGGATAGATGGGCTCTAAGTACCGAAATTGGCCTTAGATCCCATGGAGCATGTGGAACTGTAAATATAATCATTGATGCCATAATACTTAAATCAACACATTTAATTTCTAAAGGTTTAAAAGCAAAAGCTTTTCTGTCTTCTTCAACATTTTTCTGAATTCTATTTCTTCGGTAGGTAGAAGAAAATCCGCAGATCCTACTTTCAACTCCTTGAACATATTTTTTCTAAATTTATAGCCAATTTGATCAAGATTTCGTAAACCCTTTTCCTTTGAAGCATCTTGAACTTGGTGGTTTGAATCACTAGGCAACGGTGTACCTACAGGTTTTATTTTTCTTTCTACAATTTTGTACCTAGTTTCAACTTTGACTTCATAACCTTGAAATGCTTGTATAATTGAGTAGAGCTCTCTTGAATGTACTTACACCACTTGATCTTCATCTGTTACTTCAACCTTTATAAGTTCTTCCAATACATCTTCTGTATATATATCTATTATCTTGTCATCTTCATCAAGCACATCCACTCTTTTTAGGTCTTTTTCTATTTTTCTCACAATCCTTTTTTCTCGTTTTTGTAGGTCATTAATTTGTGTATGTACAGCAAATCCACTTTTAAAAATTTCTACAACTCCTGTACATAAGGTATTTTTTTCTCCTTGTGAGAATACCTTCTCTAACGTACCACCACATCCTTGCTCTATAGTGGTACCCTGCAAAAATCCTTAAACTCTTCATCAATTCTTGGTAACGAGCCACTTTTGTAGATAATTCCTATTGCGCTCATGATTAGTAAGTATTGTTAAAAACTGCACTGCTCATTTATCATCTTGGCTTCTAATGCGAGCACATGCAGATCCATTATCTAATATCTTAATTTCCATCCTTACAACAATAATATATGGTTGTCCAAGAATTATTATCCAAGAAGTATTGTTCTAAACAAAAAAATTTTGTTCAGTAGATATATCTCTAATTTTCACCTTTATATCTGGACTAGCGCCATAAAGATCTCCACACATGTTATTTGCTGCTCGGATCACCTAACCATGTTCAGTGTCAATGGGCCACCTCCCATATTTATAAATATCTTTAGACATAATATTGATTTCAGATCCATGGTCAATAAGAGCAACTATTAGATCTGTCAAGTCTCCCACCTTTACCAAAGTTTCTGTAGTGGCTCTAGTCCAATGCTTCTTAGAGTAATAACTAGGACCTTTGTCATCAACCTTATCTTCATCCAAGGAAAATTGATCCTTTTGATTGATACAACATTCAGCCAACTCCAGCTCTTTTTCTTCTGTTAATGTTGTATCTAAATCATTAGACATTGCTAATTTTCCTATCAATTGTCTTTTGCGTTTTATGGTGTCAATAATGACATCATGAAATTCTTTTTTTGCAATGCCTAAAATTTCACGTAAAGTGAATTCAATTTTGACATTCAACACCCTTTCTTCCAACATCTCTTTTAAATCTATAGCTGCCTCTATATCCAATTGCAGCTTATAGGCAACAAGCTTACCCTTTTCTTTATTTTTACTAGCTTCCATCTCTTCTTTCCATTTTTCTTTTTGTAGTGATGCATCTCTAGAGTGTGATGTTGATGGCTCAACCTTGGATGGGCTACTACCTTGTAATATAGGTACTTCTTTGTTTTGTATTATTTTTGTATCCTTTTGAAATCTCCTTTTGTTATCTACTTCCTGGAGATTTTTTTCTGTTATATTTCTTCCCCTTTTTACATCCATCAAAGCTTCATGGTGGGATTTTGCCATATAAGCATGTATAGACATGGTATCAACAGGGTCATCCCATCCTGTAGCATTCCTAATTATTGTAGCTGCATTGAGTAACTCTTGCCTTCATATTTTTTCCTTATTCATGCTAGTGATAGCATGATTCCATACATCCCCCGTGTCTACATGTTTGTCAAAAACATCGTTCTTCTCCCTTATAACCGCGATACCATAAGTGGTAGCTTATCCTGATGCCTTAATATATTGAGATAAATAATCTTCTAAAACCCTTTTCATCCCTCCTTTCCCAAAGTTGGTTTTGAAGAACTCACTTGTGTCACGCAGTGCAATCTTTCCATCTTTCCATCTTTCCATATAATTACTCTTTGTTGCAAAATATCAGCAAAATCTCCACATTCTTTGGAAGGATACTCCATACTATCGCACCAAATACATCGCTGTATATATCCTTACTTTGATGTAGGTTTGATCTCAGATATTCCTCCTTTTTTTTCTAGCTTTGCTAATTTGATTTGTAAGTCTTTCATTCCTTTCACTAACTCTTCAATTGCATCTTTTTGTAGTACAATTGTGGATATAGGAATTGGAATAATACTTACTGGTATAGCAGGTTCTGATACTTGCCTACGAGATATCATAATTGGAGGAGGCCTAGTTTTTTGTCTTACCACTACTTTGCCTCTTCGATATTCTGTCTTAGCAAGTATACCTATTGCTTCTGAGGCCTTCTTCCAATGAGTTGTAAGTCCATTGTCTTCTGTGTTATCCTCCAATAATAATTCCAACTGCCTTTGTAACTCACTGTCAGCCGACTAGAGGAATAGCTCTACCTTGTCATTTTCAAGTGTTAGCACCCGAGATAGTTGAAGAAATTGCCTTTCAAACTCCTGAAATAATTCTGTTGCAATCAACTCCTTATTGGATTTATTAACCCATTCCATAAGTGATTTTTTTGTCTCCCTTTTAGCATCCTCCAAAGAATACTCTTCTCTTAGCTGAAGGGTAAAATCTTCCCATTTTGCTCCATGAATTTGAATAATCCCCTTAATGTGCTCACGGAATTCAGGTACAACTGCTAGCTCAAATGTTAAGATCATCTCCTTCTCTGATACTTTATTAAGCTCCATCTCCCACGAATAATACTTCAAATACTTAGAAATGCCAATGTGAATGGAATACTTACACCCGCGGACCTCCATCCTTCACACATTGTCATATGACGTGGCCTTCTATCTAGGAATACACTGAGTACCTGGCTGTGGAGGATTTATTTGAAATTTGATGGAAAAATCCAACAAGTCATTTGTCCTCAATAAAAAAGACAAATAATACAAAAATCTCACAAAAGAGAAGTTATATATGTAAACCCTCTTGTATTCAAGTAAGTTTGTACAAAAAAGGTTCAAATTTCTACAAAAATCCTTCAAAACTTTATTCACCCACAAGGACCTATTTCTTGCTGAACTTTAGAGTCCAATAACTATCCATCCAATCGTTCAATTTTTATAAAATTTAGTTCATAGTATAGATAATTTTTATAAGTTTTATCACAAGAAAGAATCAATTGTCAATTCGTTTCCAATCGTCTGATATCTCAAAATCCCTAGCAGGTGCTTAAAACCCTAGCTCAGAGACACCTGAGCACTATTTTCCTTATATCTCACAAACCCAAAATCCTAATGCCACAAAATTTTTTTGCACATAGTCTTGTGACATAAGCATATACACTCTTGAAAATTTTGAGCCAAAAAACTATCAAATTACCTAAGATATAGCTCAAAATGTAACCATTATGTAAGCGGGTCACTTATTGCCCTTAAGTTTGTAAGGACTGACTTCAATTCCCAATATCTCCTTCACCCTAGCTTGGATTTTATCAAGCTATATGTAAAAAGTTTAGATGTGAAAGTGCTCTCTCTAACCTTAATTGCCGAATCTTGATTGCTCTCTGTATGCGCGAGTTATATCCAAATGAGTGACATCAGGTCCAAAATCAACACCTTAACTTTGGGCGCCTATAACTTCTTCATAAAAAGTGCAAATCACACAAAATTTTCACCTAAACCAGATCCAAAAATCTAAACCTTATGATCCTAGCCTCTAATGTCCCACTTCCCTCCAAAAACAAACCCTAACTCCTAAAAAACCCTCGGGCAGCCTCCTTGAAGCCCATTGGACATGATTTTTGGCCAATTAGAATAGAGATTTCTATCATCCACCTCTATTCATCTACATGGATGGCCAAACTACCCTTTTTACACTAAAAATCCTTTTCTAATCCTTCTTTTTATAAGATTTACATACTTGGTGCTTTAAGCACCAAATAAAAGAAGTAAATAAGATCTTAAGGATCACCAATGTCTAACATAAGTGACTTAAGATATATACAAGTTACTATCAATATAAAATTAACTTCAAAAGTCACAATAAAAGAAAAATAAGGTTGTATAAATCTTAATAATAATCCTTTTAATAGATCCTTTCTAAACTAGTAACCTTATCACATCCTATAACCAATAAAATCTACTGATATGACTTTCATTTAGCTAAGTAGTAAATTGTACATTAAATATACATGTACAATTTTTTTACATAGTAGTCAAATCACAACACGACATCGTGCTTCTCAAAAATCCTAAAACACCTCTTTGGTATTAAGAGGTGCCTCCCGTAATTGATCTCTGTGCCTCTCATATTTTGGCTTCACCATAAGAAATTGCACTGAATTTCTTCCATCACAGCTTTGAATCCTTGCATAATAGGATCCATCATCGAATATCCTAGTTTCCATCCTCGAAGCTGTAATATAAGGTTGTCCAAGAATGATTGGGTATATGCTACAAGCTTGCACAAAGAAATTTTGATCCACTTCCACATTACCAATCTTGGTTCTTATCGTGGGACATGCACCAAGGAGCCCTCCTTTTTTATTATTGGCTACCTTCAGTACTCAACCATGACCAATATCAATGGGCCATTTTCCCCTCTCATAAATCTGCTTGGACATGATATTGATTTTTGATCCATGGTCCACAAGAGCCAATATGGTTTTATCCAAATTTCCAAGTTTAATCCAAGCTTCTGTGGTGGCCTTAGTCCAATATGGATGAGTATATCCTATCTTTCCTTCATTCATAATCTCATCACCAGCAGCAAAAAGGCATGCATTTACTATTGATTCCTCTATATAGCTCCCTTCATTTCTTTCTATTATCATGTTGATATGTCCTTCATTTTCACAACCATTCATATCCTTTTGAACTTTCTTCTCTTCATTTTCATCCATAGATTTTTCCAAATTTGTTTGAAATTTAGAAAAAAACATACCCAAGACTTCAATCTCCAAATCTTCAGTCGTATCATCTTCCAAACTCTCTTTCTATTGCTCTTTAATTTTATAAAGTTTGATTTTGTCCTCTTCAGTCTGACCTCTATTAGTTTTTGGATCACACATGGTAGAGAACAATTGTCCAATCTCATTTCCTTCATCTTTGATCATACAAGTATCTATTGTACTAGACATAATCGTTTCAGTAGTCATTTGACATTTCTTTTTTATAACATCAATTATCAGTTCATGAAAATCCTTCTTTGCAATTTCCAAGGCTTTTTTCAAGGTAAATTCTATCTTGGCATCTAGAATTCGTTCTTCTAAAATGCCTTTCATATCCACTGAAGATTCAATGTCAGATCAAAGTTTATAAGCAGGGCCTTTAGCCTTACCTCTTCTAGCATCTTCTTCCTCTTTCTTTTGACCCTTCTCCATCCTTTCCTCTCATTTCTCCTTAGGCAATGGTACATCTCCAGGATGTGAAGTTGAGGGTGTTGTTTGGGATATTTGGTTGATTGTAGGGATTGCTTGTTTTTTCTCCTTGTCACCTTCACTACTTTCTCGACTCTATCTTTTGTTGGCAGGCTCTCCACCTCCTACTTCTTCTATATTTCTTCCCCTCTTCACTTCCACACATACATCCTGGATTTTATCTTTTCCAAGCTCCCTTTCAAAATAGGCATGGATGCTAGCTCCATCCACTAGATCATCCCATCCAATTTTTTTGCCTAATAACTTGAGCTCCTCGTATCATAGCCTCTTGATTTATTGTAGATGGAATTTCAACATTGTTTTGCCATGCTATGATCTGATAGGCATCGGCATTACCTGATTCTCGGGCTCTTGACTTCACCATTTGATCCTCCATCAATAATTTCATTCCACCTTTGCCAAAATTGATATCCAAAGAAGAATCTGTAGCCGCATCTCTGATCCTTCCCTCTTTGAAAGTTATCTTGCCATTCTTGAAAGCCCCAACATATTCTGTACAATTATTCTTACTATGGCTTGTATCATCGCACCAGATGCACCTCATCACATAGTTCTTTGATGGCTATGATGGTTGTGATGATCCATTTCCTTGATTCCTCTTCAATTTACTCATTTCAATCCTTAGATCTTTTATTCCCTTTATCAATTCCTCCAATGTATTATCATCCATAATTTTGCTCTTTCTAGAGATCATAGATGGTACCGCTAGTTTTAATGGCATACTTGGAAGTGATAAAGCAACCGATTCTTTAAGTTTTCTTATCGGTGTGGCTTTAGTATAGATTCTAGCTCCTCTACATCGCACGCGTTGCTGCTTTTACAATAGGATGATGGACTTCTCTACCCTTCTCTAGTTTGTACTAAATCCACCTTCAACAGCTCTATCTCCCAAAAGTAAAAGGAACCTATCTTCCAAAACCTCATCTGCAGCTTGTAAAAACAATTCAACCTTTCGACCATCCAGAAAACGCTTTTTAAATGCAGGAAGTTGTCTATACCTCTTTTCAAATTCTCGAAGAAGCTCGTTTGGCCCCAACTACCTTCCAGGTCGTTGTTCCATCAAATCTAGAAAAAAACTCTTTATCATTCTGTTTGTATCTTCATCAAAAAACTCATCTCGCATTCATTCTTTAAACCTGGACCATGTAATTGATACAATACTTGTCTTCAAATGACGTACCCAATCTCGAATTTCAAAAACAATAGCCAAATCAAAGGTTTCAAACATTCGAACCTCCAGTATCATACTGCATTTACATGTTGTGTGTAAAAATAATATATATCTTGTATCTATTGTTATTGCATGTGTGAGTGCTAGAGGTTATTTTAGAAGATATTATAAGGAGAGGATTTATTATAGCCACTAAGTTAGTGAATTTAGATGGCTACTTATTTTATTCCTACCTTATTTATGTCCTAGAATAGACTCTTTTGTAATTAGAAGAAAGATAAAGGTTGTTTTACCTTTCTTGTTGACTTTTGAGGTAGAATGGATCTTGTGCAGGATAAGAAAGAAGAATATGGGGTGAATAGGGCCTATCCAATAGGATTTGGTTGCCCATGTGGATATCTCATAGTCTAATCTAGAAGGAAAGGGAGATATACTCTTCTTGCTAGACCGAGAAAGGGAGCAGTTTTAAATAGTAAACTTTGGAAAAAGATAGCTCCAAGGAGATAGAAGCATTTGTAATGAAAATTGGTAGGTGTATTCTTCAAGTTGTGAGGATTCTAGAACCTACTCACTCGTTTGTATTGGAGTTGTGAGCGAAATATAATGCTTATTTTAGTAGAGTAGGGTTTGCTGCCATCTGATGAAGAGGGGCAGAAACTTCGAGCTGCGACTGCAAGTTTGATTTCAACTCTTTCTTAGTGAAATTTATGAAGAGTGTGGAAAATTGTGTTAGCTTTTTATCAAGGCATCTCTTATAGCATTTGGAGTTGGAGAACAAAAGTTGTGAGCTTGAGAGTAGGAAAGGGTTTGCTGCCACCCAATGAAGAGAGGTAGAGAATTTGTTCAACCACCCAAGTCGTACAATCTCTTCAATATTTTTGATAATTTAGGTGCTTATAGTAGCTTGTGTAAGCTTTCCACAAAAACAAAAATCAATACATTTGGAGCTTTGATGAAAGTTTTATGAGCCATGAAGTATCAAAGAGGGCAAATTGTTGCTAGGGTTTGAAGAGTAGAATCAACTAGCTACAAAATCTGGAGTTTGAAAGGCATGCATGCAAAATTTTAGAATAAGTTAGATAATGGAGTGAGCTTTCTAAAAAGATATTGCATGTCCAATTTGGAGAAGGGAAGTGATCACAATAAAGGCTGAAGTGAAGAAGAGCTTTGCTACCTTTGCATCTGCTTGGAAATTTTAGTGCCTACTTCTTTTAGCCATAACTTTGAAACGACATACACACTTTGCTTATACCTTTTATACAAGTATATATACTTATATTTATATCGAGTATTTATATAAGTATTTTACAAGTATTATACATAATATTTGTATAAGTATTTGTATAAGTATTATATCAAAGATTATACGAATATTATATAAGTATTTATATAAGTATTATTCAAGTATTATACCAAGGATTATACAAGTATTATATAAGTATTTATACAAGTATTATATAAGTATTTATACAAGTATTATTTAAGTGTTTATACTTTATATTTATACAAGTCTTGTATAAATATAATACAAGTATAATTTGAAACCTTGAACAAATATTGTGCAAGTATAGAAGATACTTGCACGGCTTCCTCTCATGTTCCCTGCTAGTTCTAGTAGCAACTAAGAACTCGGCGTTTTCCCAAGGCAAATTCTCTCTATCCGACACCGAAACTTGATGTACCTCCATCTCACATACATAAATTTGAAGGAATTTGGTGGCATCTTTACCATCAAACCTGCCCACCTTATCGATGATGCCTCGTACTGCCTTCGTAGTTCCACTGCCATCTATATTTATCCTTTGTTGCTTCATAAGCATCGTAATACCTCGTAAAATATCCATCAGTCCTCCAATTCCAACTCCTTCATCTGAATTTTTCCTAGATTTTACATCCTCCATATTTTCTTGTTCAAAAATTAATGCCTTGAGGCTCTCTCAATGGAGGCACCAATAATGTCGTGGTAGAGAGAATCTGCGTCAAGAAAGCATTGGGCTTCTGGCTGCCACTAATTATTCAACCAAGATCCAAGTATAATAAAAACCCCCAAATTTATATAAAAGAGATCTTCATAGGGCTATCACATCCAATAAACAAGTCTTATTTCATCAAACCACTCACAACATAACAATATACTCTAAACCCTCATTTCCCCGTAGAAAGGGAATTTTTTCTGAACTTCAATAACCCATAACTTTTAATCCAACCGTCCAAATCCACTTCAAATATACATGAAGTACTGATGTAGTTGTTACAACTATCATTACAAATTTCAACCGTTGATTCATTACTGATCTTTAGATGTTGTCAAAACCCTAGCAAAAGCTTCAAACCCTTGTTTACAAACACCCGTGTACTAAATTCTTCATATCTCACAATCTAAAAGTCTAAATGCTATGAAACTTTGATATATAGCTTTTTAGCATAGTAATTCACCTTTTTAGAAAGTTTGAGACAAAAATTCATCAAGAAACTCAAGATATGGCAAACCCCATCACTATCAATAAAACGGCCTATTTATTGCCTTGGAATTCAATTTATTGTCTTTGACTCCCAATATCTCTTTTTTTAGAATTCCAATTGTAATAATTCTTCTACATTAGGTGTAGAACTTGAAATCACCTCTCTAGCCGCACCTCCCGATCTCCAAAAGCTCTCATGCAACTCCTCCAATCTTCAAAAGAATGACAGTATGTCTCATATTGACACCTTAACTTCAAATGGCTATACCTTCTTTACCCTAAGTCCAAATCCTCTAATTTTTGTACACAAATTGCACCCAAAATTCTAAACTTTACAAACCTAGCTATTGATTTCTTAATGGCCTCCTTGAAGTCGCCAAAACCCTTGTTAAGGTCGCGGACAGCCTCCTCAAAGCCCATTGGGCATGACCACCAGCCAATGGGGTGAAGGCCCCCATTCCTACTCTTCATCCATCCATTTTTTTACATTGGTGGTTTGGATTTTCATCCTTAGGCCCAATTTCAACTCTTAGAATATTATACTAAACATCTAGGCTCCATATAACTTAAACACTATAGCCAAAAAAAAAGAAAATAATCAAATATAGTTTCTATCAACTCTATCTAAATTAGTTTACTAACCATTCTAGATCACATTAGAACTTATTAACACATTAAGTAATTTAGTTGATTTTTATACATTATAACCATTCACAATACGGCAACATCAGGTTCACCAATATATCGTATGATGTGGCCTTTTATCTAGGAAGACACTGAATTCCTGGCTATGGAGAGTTTATTTGAAATTTGATGGCAAAATCCAACAGGTAGTTTCTCCACAATAAAAAAGACAAATAATACAAAATCTCACAAAAGAGAAGTTATATATATAAATCCTCTTATATTCAAGTAAGTTTGCACAAAAAAGGTTCAAATTTCTACAAAAACCCTTCAAAACTTTATTCACCCGCAAAGACTTAATTCTTTTTGAAATTTAGAATCCAATAACTCTTGATTCAATTGTTCAATTTCTACAAACTTTAATTCAAAGTGTAGATGATTTTTTTAAGTTTCATCACAAGAAAGAATCAAATATAAATTCATTTTCAATCGTCTGATATTTCAAAACCCCTAGCAAGTGCTTAAACCCTAGTTTAGAGACACTCGTGCACTATTTTCCTTATATCTCACAAACCCAAAACCCTAATGCCACAAAATTTTTACACATAATCTTGTGACATAAACATATATACTCCTGAAAATTTTGATCCAAAAATCTATGAAAATGCCTAAAATATAGATCAAAATGTAACCACTATGTAAGCAGGTCACTTACTACTCTTAAGTTTGTAAGTACTGACTTCAATTCCCAATATCTCCTTCATCCTAGCTTGGATTTTATCAAGTTGTATGTAAAAAATTTAGCCGTGAAAGTGCTTTTTATAATCTTAGTTGCCGATTCTTGATTGCTCTCTGTATGCGTGAGTTATATCCAAAAGAATGATAGTAGATCCAAAATCAACACCTTAACTGTGAGCGCCTATAACTTCTTCATAAAAAGTGCAAATCACACAAAATTTGCACCTAAACCAAATCGAAAAACCTAAACCTTATAATCTAGCCTCTAATGTTCTACTCCTCTTCAAAAAAAAACCCTAACTCCTAAAAAACCCTTGGGCAGCCTCCTTGAAGCCCATTGGGTATGATTTTTGGCCAATTAGAATAGAGATTTCTATCATCCATCTCTATTCATCTACATGGATGGCCAAACTACTCTTTTTACACTAAAAACCCTTTTCTAATCCTTCATCTTATAAGATTTACATACTTGGTGCTTTAAGCACCAAATAAAAGAAGTAAATAAGATCTTAAGGATCACCAATGTCTAACATAGGTGACTTAAGATATATACAAGTTACTATCAATATAAAATTAACTTCAAAAGTCACTACTAAAAAGAAAATAAGGTTGTATAAACTTTAATAATAATCCTTTTAATAAATCTCTTCTAAACTAGCAACCTAATTACATCCTATAATCAAGAAAAGTCCACTAATATGGCTTTTTTTTAGCTATATTATAAATTATACATTAAATATATATGTACAATTTTTTCACATAATAGCCAAACCACAACACGACACCGGGCACCTGGCTGTAGAAGGTAAAGTTGTGTTTGCAAATAACTAAAAAATCCTAATAGATTTCATCCACATATGAAGAATATGATTCAAAGTTCAATTTAAAAGTATTTAAAAACACTCCTCTAAGTAACATCAACTATACATACACACCAATTTCCTTGTTTCTTTTATAATTAAGCAATTTTTTTATTTTTGTTTGTAAATCCTAATCCTAATTAGTGAGCTTTGACAAGCTATAACTTTTAATCCGACCATCCACTTAGTGTGAAATTTTGCATAAAAATGCTAGTATAAGCCTTTTACACACTCAAAAAAATTTAGCTCAAACCAACTTACAAATTGCAAGAAAATGCCCAAAAAGCGCACTGATGACACTCGGCCGCCAACTTGAAGATTGATGCAAAAACTCCAGTGGTGATTTCTCATTCTTCCATTGTTAACTTCAGCTCAAACTTGGTGTGTAGCTTAACATATAAGTCTTCTATCACCATACCAAAATTTACATTGATCCAATTAGTGGATCTTTAATTATCATAGAAATCCTATCCAATCCTAAACCGCCAACTTCCGACAATCCTTTGTATCAAAGCTCATATATCTCTTGATTGCATCACTAAATTAATACAAATTTTTGTATACACTTAGCAGACCTAACAATCTAGATAATATTAAATTTTGAACTATAGATGCTATACAGATTGCACGAATTGCTCAACAATGCAAGCCATCATTGTCTTATATAAAAACCAAAATACCAATACAAACCCTGATCTTTAATAGCGATTGCTAAGTCTTCCAAAATCCTATGATAAGAAGCTAAATGCCGTTGGAACCCCCTTCAAGCTGGCTATTCAATTCTAGTTGCTGATCTTTGAATATCCCAAACGCTTGCCTTCGGTGGTCGTTTATATAGTTGAAGGTCTGATTTTGACCCTGTCTCATATCCGGTCATCCCCCCGGGTATTGATTAAACTTATTTTAACGGTTTTTAAACTTAATCCTATCTTCAACTCAATCTTGGTATCTACCATATTAACTTTTTACTTCTTTTATTCTTTTTTTTTTCTAACTTATGGCTTTTTTAAAAGCCGTGAACTAGTTTATACAACCTAGAAGAAAATTTCAATAACTAACTTTTATCTTTTCGCTATTAGAGCAAGAATTAATCTAAGAGGCTTCTATAAATCTTTTTTTAAGTATCTTAAGTTTCTAATAACCCAATTCTACTTAATACTTATCCTAAGTATTAAGTAGAATTTATCCTTATTTATACTTTTCACTATATAAATATATTACAACACGACAACATTATCAATATTTTTTTTTAAGCTTGTTAACGGTAGCATAAATACCTCTATGACCAACCCACAAGCTATCATGGAATTCTTGGATCAATTGCTCTTACATTTCTTTCTTGCAAATTATTCTTTGTGATATACCACTGTCCTTTTTATACCACTGTAGAATGAATAGGTAATTTTGATAATAGAATAAGAGTTAAATATTGATTAATTGGATGATTAATAAATTGGCTAGCCAATGTAGCTAGAAAAATAGAAAAATTAGATGAAAAAGTGGTTAGGACAGGAGAGATGATAATTGGTATCTCAATTTTTATTATAAAAAGAAGAAAGAAGAAAAAATCGGAGCCAAATTGTCAGGGTCAAGAATTGAGGTAAGCTTAATACTATTTCTTTTTTTTATTTTTTTGGTTTTTTTTAATAATAAGACTAATGTTAAAAGCCTGAAATACATCTAGGTTGTTGAATAATATAAAATGAGAAGTACAATAATGAAACAAAAAATTCAATTTACATGTAATTGAGCAAGAAAATAAAGTTGATGGTTGAGTTCAATGTCGTAGATTAGAAGCCAAAGATTGAATATATCAATGTAGCTTGATTGTGAATGAGGATGTTGTGCCATATTGGCTATGAGAGCTTAGCAATGAAAGAGAATATTGAAGAGATTAGATTTGGAATGAGTTCTTAGTGTGAATTTATTTCTAGTAACTGAAATATGAAACGATTGTATACAATCTGTTAAAACAATGCAATATTGCCTGATGTTGTTATGAGATTGGAGAAAGATAGGAGAATATAATAGGAGAATATAAAATAAGAATTATAGGAGATAGTTTTATAAAAGTTTATATTGGACTGCAAAACAGAAGGAAGATGAAGACATGGAGTTGTTTTAGAGCATTTAGGTATTCATTAAACTCTGTCGATCAGAAGCAATAAATTGTATAACTCTAATAAGTGTATCTCATGCATATAGTTTTTTCCCATGTTCGAACTCCCCTTTATAAGTTTTTTCAAGGTAAAATTGGAAGAATAAGTATAACGATAATTATATTTTGGTACCGCTGTCGTGGCAAAAGTCCGCTTTAGGTAGACGCACGGTCCCTCTTTACAATCAAGTTGGATCCAATATGCACAAACTTTCTTAAATTTCTCTTTTTTAGTCACAAAACCATGTATATAATAAATCAATAAACCAAAAGCTTAAAAATTTATAAATCAAAATCCAGCCATTTAAATAAGTTTAAACTTTGGAAGCATAGAGTTCACTTTTTTAGTCATCTTCACAAAAATTCTCAACCATGAATTCATTACCAATCACTAGATATCATCAAATATATTAGCAAATAATTTAATAAATAAAAATCAAACTAGAAACTTAAAAATTCATAATTTGAGATCTAGCCATTCAGATAAGCTCAAAATTTGGGAAAACATAATTCATACCTTTGATCTTTGTCACATAAATTTTGAGCTATGAATTCATTGCGGATCGTTAGATATCACCAAATCCTTGGCAAGTACCTTTGAAAGTCAAATTCCAACTAGAAACTTGAAAATTCATAATCTGAGATTTAGTCGTTCAAATAAGCTCAAAATTTGGGAAAACATGACTCATATCTTTGATCTTTGTCACATAAATTTTGAGCTATGAATTCATTGCAGATCATTAGATATCACCGAATCCTTGGTAGATACTTTTAAAAGTCAAATCTCAACTAGAGACTTAAAAATTCGTAATTTAAGATCGAGCTATTCATATAAGCTCAAATTTTGGGAAAACATGACTCATACCTTTGATCTTCATTACATAAATTTTAAGCTATGAATTCATTGCCGATCATTAGATATCACCAAATCTTTAGCAGGTACTTTTGAAAGTCAAAACCCTAGACACCTGAGAACAAAATTTGCCATTACTCTCTAATCAAAGTCTCAATTGATATGAGATTTTAGACATAGACTCTTTATAATATAAGTGATATATACATTAAAAATGAGATTCAAATTCTTCTTGAAACTCAAGTTCTAGCTTAAAGCAAACTCTTCTATTTATCTAACTTTTTCAAAATCCTAGTTTAACTTGCTAGTTTTAACTAGCCATATCTCATTCATTCTAAACTCATTTCTATCAATTCTTAGACATAAAACATATAACTTGAAGTCTAGTTTCTAACAAAACTCCTTGATTTCTTACTAGTATCTTAAAACTCCTAATATGCCCGAAAAAGTGACAATAGATGTCATATTAGTAGCCTATTTTCAAATAAGCATATCTCTCTCATTTAAGCTCTGAATCATACATTTCTACCACCTAAACTCATGCCAAGAAGAACCTCTCTTTGAATACTTCCCTAGATTTGTCAAAAAACCCTCTCTTCTTCTCTTCTGAGCTCGTCAAAGAATTTGCAACCAAGGTCTTCAAAGTCCAAGTCAACAATGAATAGTTTAAAGTTATAAAAACCCCAAATCTAATCCTCCAAGTTAGCACTATTAATGGCAGCCAACTATTGACATCCAAACCTCTATTTATCCTTGGTAAAATCCTAAATTCAAGCTCAAAGTCAAAACTCCTTATATCTACAAATATAATCCCGAATCTACTAAAATCCAAGATTGGAAAAAAGATAAAAGAAATAAAAGAAGTTTTCAAGGCTAAATCAAAGTTGAAGTTAAGATTAAAGATAAAGTAAAATTTTAGCCAAAGAAAAAGAAAGAAAGTGAGAAATTTTTTCCAAACTATATAAAAACTTAGATTGGTAAGAAGAAAGAAAGAACTTAATAAAATTTTAAAGAAAAGATAATTAAGTTAGATTTCTATATATGGATATATTTACTTCACAACACCACTGCCCTGGATTAATAATAGTTTTAATTATTAGGAATTAACTGCCGAACGAGTGGTTTTTAGATGTTATACAAAGAAATTTTAAAATTGGTGTTGGTTCGAAAGTGACACCAAATGTATACTTAGATTAGAGATGGAAAGCAATTTCAATGTTATGATAAAAGATTATGGTTAATAAAAATGAGAACATTGAAAAAAAATACTCCAATTGAAAAGAAGACAAAAAAGAGCGCAAGCAAGAAATTTGTTACAAGACAAACAAGAATGGAGTTTTAAAAAAAAACGTCAACAGAGTTGGATTAAACCATGGTTGCATGCTTGTCGGCATATTCAAGCATATCCAAAACCTGATAGACCTTTAATATTTCAGACATATATACTGTTTAGGAAATTGCCAAGAGCACTCGTAGATAATTCGGTCAATAGTCTAGTGTATTTTTTGAGTCTATAAACAAAAAGAGAATAAGGCACAAAAGAATTGGATATTCTTTTGGATACTTTTCCATTAGTGGATACAATTGATCTTAGCAAGATTGGTTCTTCAAAATAGAATGAACTGCTTATCATTAAGGATCAATTTAGCGTATTTTAAAATCCATCATTCTCATCTCAATTTTAATTAATAAAATTATTTGTAAATAATAATAATAAATAATGGAGGCTTGGAAGTCTAGAAAAAATAATTGGAAAAAGTAGTGATTATTTTAATAAGAAATTGAGTGAAACAATGTCATCTTCAATGGCAACAAGAGATCCACAGTTCCAATTGCAGTCCAAATGGGTACGGTGGGCGATCACACAACTAGCATAATCCTATTACTTACTTTTAGAGGTATGCCACGAGCAGATCCAGATTAATGTTTGTTGCAATTCTTGACTATATGTGTAACCAATGATGATACAACTCAAGATATTTGATTGAGATGGCTACCAATGATCTTAAAGGATACAATGTTTGAATGGTATAATCGCCAACATGTGGATCAATTTTCTAATTGGAAGGCATTGAAAAATATGATTTTAATCCATTTTTGACCAATTGGATTTGAAGAATGTCTCAAGGAAAGATTAATGAATAATAGGATGATACCAAGAAAAGCAAGGCAGTCATATTATGGCCAAGTAGCAAATATTCTTTATAATTAGCCAAATAACCAAATGCCAAAGTTATTTGTTTTGTCTATATTGATTAATAGACTATATTCAACAGAATTGAAGATGTTTGTGAAAGAGATCCAATCGGCCACTATTGCTTCCTCACTTGACCAAGCTAAGATATGAGAAGAATGTCATTATGACCAATTCTTAACCATCGGAGCTACAATGGTTCTATCTCAAGGAATTTATCAAATGCCAATCTAAAATGAAATAGTGGACAATTATCTAAGAATGATTAATTACGATACAAATCATACTGTTAATTCATAGGGAATAGTTAATGCTATCCCATTGCACACAATACCACTAATAATTATAATTCCGTATTTTCCATACTCCCCATATCAAAATCTAATACCTACAAAAGAGTTATCTAACGAACTAGTATCAAAGGATCCAAATGAAGCTTTGTTATTAACTTTGATATAGAAGATGGACAAATTGGTTGTTAATCTGGCGAAGGATAAGAAGAAGAGGCATAAACTGACCAATATGTGATCCAATATTTGATGCAATAATTATAAAGAACAAGGCCATTTGATAATGGAATATTCTTCACTATCTCAAATGACTATGCAATGTATATTTTGTAGGATAAGCATATCATTACTAATTCTTGGAATTTATGAAAGCAATAATAGTTGGATAATCAGATCATGATTCAACCAACTTTGTGGAATGTTAATCAAGTCCAAACAAGAAACAAGTTTGGCTAGAGCGGGAATCATTCAAATAAAAAAAATAGGAATTTTTCTAATTTTCAAAATTTGATGTATAATCAAAAATATGGATCCAATCTTCAAGATATTGTGCCAAATTAGCAAGGACATTCATAATATCTACCCTTTCATAAATAAAATTTAGATTCTATAATACTAATTGGTCAATTGAGATCATTTATCTATCCAACTTGGAATAGGCCTTATAAGCAGTTGAGACATACATATCAGCACTGCAATGTTCCGTTTGATTTTAATAACTAAGATCAGCATATTTAGTTATAAAATAAGATAAAGGATAATAATCAAATTCCACAAGATTCTCTAATAAATCAAATGGAATGCATTCATGCAGTATTTACTAGGGCCTAATAAAAAAAAAAAAAATCCAATTCAACAATTAGATGCACCAACTACAAAGGATCAATTCAATTTAATGGTGGGAATTCCAAATCCAATACTAGTATCAAAAATATTACCAATGTTGGGACTTGGTCCATCACTGCAACCCAATGATGTCCCTAATACCAAAAAATTGATTTAATCTAAATCAATACCTTTATTTGCAAAATTCCAGGAGCCATCTTATCCATTAAAAGATCCTCTCATGGATTGACATTCCAAAAAAATTCATTCAATTATTCCAATTTCAAATTTTATAAAACATGATATATTATCTAAAGGAGTTAAATTGAAATTCATGAAAAAAAAAAGTGCCCTAAAAATCACTGCCAATATGAAACCATATGATATTTTGAAAGATTTGGATGAAATTAAATCTTCAATTTTAATGAAGCAATTGTTAGCACTTGCGCCAGAATGTTGTTTTATATTGAATTCCTTATTTATATGATATAGGGCTTGTAATAAAGAAATTTGTGAAGTTAGTTTGAATCCCAATCCAGACGCATCGACTACTAATATATCCATTGATAGTGTTCTTATTTTTGGTGTTCAGGTGGATGGAGTTTTTAGTGTGAATTTAACGACTATTAATACAATGGAGAATTTGGATTTAGCTCAGTTGTTATCCACGACCTTGGTATTGAGAATGGCTATACCAGTTCATCAAAGATAACACCGCCTTAATCAAAAATATTCCCTTATGATGATAGAAGAATTGGATAAATTTTTAGATGTGGGCTTTATAAATTCAGTACTGTATAATGAATGGATTTCATCAATTGTAATGGTACCAAAAAAGAATAAAAAAATCTAAATCTGTCAAGATTTTTCTAAATTAAATATAGCTATCAAGAAGAACTATTTTTCTTTATCTTTTACAGATAATATATTAGATGCAGTAGCCAAGCATGAATGTTACTCCTTTTTGGATGGATTTTTGGATTACAATTAAATTAAAATTACAACAGAGAATCAATTAAAGACTACTTTCACTATGGATTGGGGCACATTTGCTTATAAAATGATGCCATTTAGATTATATGATGCCCCAGCCACATTTCAAAGGATGATGATATAAGTATTTTAGGATTATTTATAATTATTAATAGAGATATTTTTAGATAATTTATACATATTTAGTATGAAAATTGACCATTTAGAATATCTTGATAAATGTTTGGATCAATGTGATAAGTATGAGATAACTTTCAACTCTAAGAAGTATCAATTTGGCGTACTATCGAGAAAACTTTTGGAAAACATTATTTTTGTGGCTGGTATTGCTCCTGATCTAGATAAAATTACTCATATATTGAGCTTATCAAAGCCAAAAATAGTATCAGATGTTCATAATTTTATAGGCCATGTCAGCTATTATTGGTGATTTATTGATTTATTTGCAATCATATGTCAGCTTTTAACTAATTTCTTAGAGAAATCAAATAGATCTAGTCCAATTTGGACCGAGAAATGTACAATTGCATTCGAAAAATTGAAGCAAAAATTGGCGTCTATACTAGTATTTACTGCACCATGTTGGACGAAATTATTTCATGTTTATGTTAATGCATCCAATATTGCTATTGGATCCATGTTAAGTCAGAAAGATGAAAAGGATTTGGATCATCCAATATATTATGCTAGTCAATAATTTGTTGCTGCAAAACAAAATTACACTACAACTGAATGAGATGCCTTAGGCATGATTTACTCTATACAATAATTTTGGCATTATCTGCTTGATTATCCATTTGTATTTCATGCCAAAAGATACAAATGGATAGTTGAATGAGAGCCATATCAATGGACTTTTATTAATTACAAGATGTGGTTAGGTTGCTAATTTAGAAGGGATCTATTAAAAAGATTATTATTGAGATTTATACAATCTTATTTCTTCTTTTGATAGTAATTTTGAGGTTGATTTTATATTGATAGTAACTTTTGTATATCTTAAGTCATCTTTGTTAGACATTGGTGATCTTTAAAATCTTAATTTACTTCTTTTATTTTGAGCTTAAAGCACCAAGTATGTAAATCTTATTAAAAAAAAAAGGATTGAAAAAGGGTTTTTAGTATAAAAAGGGTAGTTTGGGCATCCATGTGGATGGATAGAGGTGGATGATAGAAATCTCTATTCTAATTGGCCAAAAATCATATCCAATGGGCTTCAAGGAGGCTGCCCAAGGGTTTATTAGGAGTTAGGGTTTGTTTTTCAAGAGGAGTCAAATATCAGAGGCTAGGATCATAAGGTTTAGGTTTTTGGATCTAGTTTAGGTACAAATTTTGTATGATTTTCACTTCTTATGAAGAAGTTATAGGCACTCAAAGTTAAGGTGTTGATTTTGGACCTACTGTCACTCTATTGGATATAACTCATGCATACAAGGAGCAATCAAGGATCGGCTACTAGGGTTGGAGAGAGCACTTTCACGGCTACACTTTTCATGTATATCTTGATGATATTTAAGCCAAGGTGAAGGAGATATTGGGAGTTGAAGTCAATGCTTATAAATTTAAGGGCAGTAAGTGACCCACTTACATAGTAGTTATATTTTGAGCTATATCTTAGGAAATTTGATAGATTTTTAGCTCAAAGTTTTCAAGAGTGTATATGTTTATATCACAAGACTATGTACAAAAATTTTGTGGCATTAGGATTTTGGATTTGTGAGATATAAGGAAAATAGTGCTCGAGTGTCTCTGAGCTAGGATTTTAAGCACTTGCTAGGAGTTTTGAGATATCAATTTACTATTGATTTTTTTTTTGGTAAAACTTAAGAGAATCATCTACACTTTGAAGTAAATTTTATAGGAATTGAATAGTTGGATCAAGACTTATTGAACTCTAAAGTTCAGCAAGAAATAAGTCCTTGCAGGTGAACAAAGATTTGAAGGGTTTTTGTGGAAATTTGAACCTTTTTTGTACAAACCTACTTGAATACAAGAGGATTTATATACATAACTTCTCTTTTGTGAGATTTTTATATTATTTGTCTTTTTTATTAAAGATAAATCACTTATTAAATTTTTGCCATCAAATTTCAAGTAAACTCTCTACAGCCAGGTATCCAATGTATTCCCGGATAGAAAATCACGCCATACAACACCGTGGATATAATTTTATCGGAACATAGTGAATTGATTCAATATTTGACATTCTAAAGATTTCCACTTACTTATAGCAAGAAACTTAAGTGGTGTCTGATTTTGAAAAGTGCTCTATATACCATGATAGATGACACTTTGTATAAACAAGGGAAGGATGGAATATTACGTCATTGTATATTTCAAAGTGAAGTACATATCATATTGGATGGGTGTCACCTAGATAGTTGCAGTGAGCACTTTGCTAATGAAAGTACTTCTCGTAAAGCTTTAATAGTTGGATATTCGTGGCCAACAATATTTTCAAATGTATACCAATATATCCGACGTTGTGATCCTTGTCAGTGTATTGATAGACCTATTGATATTTCTGCCATGGCATTCGTATCAATTTTGGTACAAGCATCATTTAAGAAATAGGGTATTAATTTTGTAGGACCAATTGGACCAGCCTCACAAAATGGACAAAAAAGATATATTTTGGTAGCGACCGATTATATAACAAAATGGACTGAGGTAGTAGTAAAAAAGACTTTTAATGCCAATATAATAGCCATATTTTTATATGAAAATATTATCACTTATTTTGGGTGTTCCAAAGAATTGCTTAGTGACTGAGGTACCTATTTTATTAATTCTACAATTATAGTCTTGATGGATAAATATGAGATCAAACATCAAAAAATAATTCTATATCATCCTCAAGCCAATGAATAGATTGAAAAGACCAATAATATTCTGTGTAAAGTTTTAACTAAGACTGTGTCTGATGTATGAACGGATTGGGATACAAAATTATTTATAGCTTTATGGACGTATCATATTGTATATAAAGTGACTACCAATTCTATATTATTCCAATTGGTGTATGGGCAAGAGACAATATTAACAATTAAATTGGAAGTTCAGAGTTTGAAAATTGCATTGGATGAACATCTTGGTGACAAGGAATTCCTTCAATATCGGTTAGCACAATTGACAAAATTAGATGAAATTAGGACTATGGCTCTTTTGATTATGGAAGCTATACAGTATTGTTGTAAGAATTATTATAATAGTAAATTATGTCTCAAATCTTTTTTGTCCAATAATCTAGTACTTCTTTATAATAGCCGATTTCACAATTTTTTGAGAAAATTTCAAGACCATTGGTATAGATTGTATCATATAGTAGAAGATTTTCATAATGATTGAGTTTAATTATAAGATTTTATTGGCACTCAATCTATCACATGAATCAACAAAAATCAATTACAACTTTATTCCATGTAAATCTAGGATGGATTTCAAAAAAAGGAGGAAAGAAAGCTTACCTATTAAGGATAGATTACCTATATTATAGATATATAATGGTTAGAAAAGACAGTTGATGGTTGATTTTGGACCCTAATGTCAACTAGTCAGGAAAATCAGAAGTGAGATTATGACAAAGTGGATTAGGAATTGTTGATTTAGACCCCAAGTAAAAGATTAGGAGTGGCATATTTAATATAAGTATTCTTCAGCAATTCAAACATTGTTGTATAGAACATATTTATTAGAGTATAGGATTTATTTCAATAAGCAAGAAAGTAGTATTAGTGTGAGCAAGGAGTAAGAAGGAAGTATTTCGCAATATCAATGGAAAGATCAAAGAGAGCTACAGACAAAGAAAAAGTTACCAAAATATAAGAAGTAATAGCATTTTGGAGTTGCCATTCCTAGTGGTTATCACTAATATGGAGCCAATGAAGTTAAAAATATTTTGGTCTCCAAAAAGGTAGAAAGATTTTTAAAATACATAATTATATGTATTTTTACAAGAGTCAGATAATTTACCACCAATTGATGTGGAAATGGTGGCAGAGTATATAGCAAATTATGACCTGGAGGATTGTTCAAGTGTAATAAAAGAAAGCATTATTGGGATTGATGAGAGTACCTTACAAAAGATATTGCATCTACCAATTGGTGAGCTTGCGGTGGAGATTGAAGTGCCTAGTGATTTTAGACTAGAAAATTATTTCAAAGGTGGAATGTCATCACTTAAGAAGAATCAAGGCTGGAAAGTAGCAGAGGCATTAACACCAGAGCTTATAGAGTAGATGTGTTTCATTCAAAAGCATTTAGGCTTGAATTGGTATACCACATACATGACCAAATGGTTATTATTTGTTGCAATAAGAATGCTTAAAGGAATAGTGTTTAATTAGGTACCTTTTATAGCAACTAGACTTTATGCGGAGATGGTAGCCAAGGAAAAGACGAAAAAATTTGCATCTTTGTTATGTTCTAATTATGTGCACTTCATGATTGAATATACGTTGAGTCAAATATCACCATTAATAAAAAAAATATATATCCTCTCTAGTGCCTCAACGATGTCATACTGCATTTACGTGCAGTGTATAAAAATATTAAAAATCTTGTTTCTATTGTTAATATATGTGTGAGTGCTAGAGGTTATTTTAGAAGATATTATAAGAAGAGGATTTATTATAGCCACTTAGTTAGTGAATTAAGATGGCTATTTGTTTTGTTCCTACCTTATTTATATCCTAGAATAGACTCTTTTGTAATTAGAAGAAAAGTAAAGGTTGTTTTACCTTTCTTGTTGACTTTTGAAGTAGATTGGACCTTGTGAGGGATAAGAAAGAAGAGCATGGGGTGAATAAGGCCCATCCAATAGGATTTGGCTGCCCATGTGGACATCTCATAGTCTAATATGGAAAGAAAGGGAGATATACTCCTCTTGCTAGACCGAGAGGGGAGGCAGTTTTTGAGTGGTGAACTTTGGAGAGAGATAGCTCCGAGGAGATAGAAGTTTTTGTAGTGAAAATTGGTGGGTGTGTTCTTCAAGTTGTGAGGATTTTAGAACCTACTCACTTGCTTGTATTGGAGTTGTGAAAAAAAGGTTATGCTTGTCTTAGTAGAGTGAGGTTTGCTGCCACCTGACGAAGAGGGGCAGAAACTTCGAGCTGCTACTGCAAGTGTGATTTCGAATCTTTCTTAGTGAAATTCCTAGACAATGTGGAAAATTGTGCTAGCTTTCTATCAAGACATCTCTTGTAGCATTTGGAGTTGGAGAGCAAAAGTTGTGATCTTGAGAGTGGGAAAGGGTTTGCTGCCACCCGACGAAGAGGGGCAGAGACTTTGTTCAATCACCCAAGTCGGACAGTCTCTTCAATCTTCTTGATAATTTAGGTGCTTATAGTAGCTTGTGTAAGCCTTTCACAAAAATAAAAATCAATACATTTGGAGCTTTGATGAAAGTTTTATGAGCCGTGAAGTGTCAAAGAGGGAAAATTGTTGCTAGGGTTTGAAGAGTAGAATCGACTAGCTACAAAATCTGGAGTTTGAGAGGCATGCATGCGAAATTTTAGAACAAGTTAGATGATGGAGTGAGCTTTCTAAAAAGCTATTGCATGTCCAATTTGGAGAAGGGAAGTGATCACAACAAAGGCTGAAGTGAAGAGGAGCTTTGCTGCCTTTGCATTTGCTTGGAAATTTTAGCGCCTACTTCTTTTAGCCATAACTTTTAAATGGTAAGTCATCTATTTGTGAAATTTTGATATGTTTTACAATGGATTATTGGCTTTCCATAGGCTATAAGCACGCTTGATTCGACCTTTGGATGAATTTTTAGTGATTTATTTAGTTTCAGCTTGTTGTATAACTTGTATTCCTCATATGCGGTTGTATTTTGAGGTATACTTGAATACATACATACTTTGCTTATACCTTTTATACAAGTATATATACTTGTATTTATACAAGTATTCTACAAGTATTCTACAAGTATTCTATAAGTATTATACATAATATTTGTACAAGTATTTGTACAAGTATTATACCAAGGATTTATACAAGTATTTATATAAGTATTTGTATAAGTATTATTCAAGTATTTATACTTTATATTTGTACAAGACTTGTACAAGTATAATACAAGTATCACTTAAAAGCTTGAAGAAATATTGTGCAAGTATAGAACATACTTATACGGCTTCTTCTCATGTTCCCTGCTAGTTCTAGTAGCAGCTAGGAACCCGGCGTTTTCCCAAGGCGAATTTTCTCTACCCGACAACGATGCCTTTGGAATTTGATGGCATTGACAGCTAGTCCAAAGGTAGTAGTACACAAAATTGGAAAATCAAATAGAGTGTTGGAACAGTAGGCTATATCAGTGATTATAATAGGATAAGTTCTAGTTTGTTTGACAATCGAGGTGGTGATTGAAGTTTCAATTTAAAATAATCAAATACCAAAAGGAAGGAATTTCAAAGCAATTATATTAGGTCAGATTTTTCAATTACAGCTCACGGTGAGTAAATTGAAGGATAATTTAATGCAGCAATTGGATGCGAGCAGGAAAGAGATACTAGAGAAAAGCCATAGAATTATAGAACAAGATCAAATTATCAAAGAAAAAGTAGAATCCAAGTTGTTATTGGAATATAAATTAGGGGAGGAACGGGAAACTTGGACAAAAGAAAAAGAATACACTCAACAAATCCTGAAAGGTCAAAAGCAAGAATTATTATAGAATCACAAGACATGGGATTTGGAACGGTGTCATATGACGTGGTCTTCTATCTGGGTATCTAGCTGTAGAGAGTTTATTTAAAACTTGATGGCAAAAATTGAACACGTTGTTTGTCCTCAATAAAAAGGACAAATAATACAAAAACCTCACAAAAGAGAAGTTATGTATATAAACCCTCTTGTATTCAAGTAAGTTTGTACAAAAAGGGTTTAAATTTCTACAAAAACCCTTCAAAACTTTGTTCACCTACAAGGACTTATTTCTTGCTAAACTTTAGATTCTAATAATTCTTGATCCAAGTATTAAATTTCTATAAAATTTAGTTTAAAGTATAGATAATCTTCTTAAGTTTCACCACAAGGAAGAATCAACCATAAATTCGTTTTCAATCGTCTGATATCTCAAAATCCCTAGCAAGTGCTTAAAACCCTAGCTCAGAGACACACGAGAACTATTTTCCTTATAACTCACAAATCCAAAATCCTAATGCCACAAAAATTTTGCACATAGTCTTATGACATAAACATATATATTCTTGAAAATTTTGAGGCAAAAATATATCAAATTGCATAAGATGTAGTTCAAAATATAACTACTATGTAAGCAAGTCACTTACTGCCCTTAAGTCTATAAGTACTAACTTTAACTCCCAATATCTCCTTCATCTTAGCTTGGATTTTATCAAGTTATATATAAAAAGTGTAGTTGTGAAAGTGCTCTCTCCAACCCCAGTTGACGATCCTTGATTGCTTTCTATATGTGCAAGTTATACTCAAAAGAGTGACAGTAGATCCAAAATCAACACCTTAACTTTTGCGCCTATAACTTCTTCATAAAAAGTGCAAATCACACAAAATTTGCACCTAAACCAGATCCAAAAACCTAAACCTTATGATCCTAGCCTCTGATATTCGACTCCCCTCCAAAAACAAACCTTAACTCCTAATAAATCCTCAAGCAGCCTCCTTGAAGCCCATAAGGCATGATTTTTGGCCATTAGAATAGAGATTTCTATCATCCACCTCTATTCATCCACATGGATGGCCAAACTATCTTTTTTACACTAAAAATCCTTTTCTAACCCTTCATCTTATAAGATTTACATACTTGGTGCTTTAAGCACCAAATAAAACAAGCAAATAAGATCTTAAGGATCACCATTGTTTAATATAGGTGACTTAAGATATATACAAGTTACTATCAATATAAATTTAACTTCAAAAGTCACTACTAAAAAAAATAAGGTTGTATAAACCTTAATAATAATCCTTTTAATAGATCCCTTTTAAACTAGCAACCTAACCACATCCTATAACCAATAAAAGTCCACTAATATGGCTTTTTTTTAGCTATGTAGTAAATTATATATTAAATATACATGTACAATTTTTTTACATAATAGCCAAACCACAACACGACATTGGGAGGAGGTGAAGTGTCTGTTGAAAGAGCATTGAGAGAATGCAGTGTTATTAGAACAGAAAAAGAAGAAATTAGGTGACCAATATAGAATTGAAATGGAAAAATTATGGGCAGAGATTGGAACCTTGAAGGCTATAGTGACAAAATTGGAAGGTGATTTAGCCAATATTGATTGATCAAAGGTATTTGTCCCACCAATTTCAATAATTGGTGAATTAGAAGAAAAGATGAAACAACATCAGCACCAATCAGAAGCGAAAGATGTCAAGATTTTGTATTTGGAAGCCCAAGTTCATAAATTAGGAGTGTATAATGAGGATTTATCAGCCCAATTGAAGAATGAGCTGATGGAATTATTGGAGGAGAATGAGGACTTATCATCAAAATTGAATTTAACAGAACTATCTATGAAGAATGTTGAGATTGAACAATCCAAAGAGTCCAAAGGATAAAAATATATATATATATATATATATATATATATATAAAATTTTTTATAGGATTTTGTTGAAAAAGTTTTTTTTTATTAATTCTATCTTTACAAAGGCGCTGCACAATTAGGAGTAAGACTATGTAGAATAAATAGATAATTTTGATAATAGAATAAAAATTAAATATTGATAAATTGGATGATTAGTCCATTGGCTAGCCAATATAGTTGAAAAAATAGAGAAATTAGTTGAAAAAGTACTTAGGACAAGAGAGGTGATGGTTGGTATCTTGGTTTTTATTATAAAAAGAAGAAAAAAGAAGAAATCAAAACCAGATTGTGAGGGTCAAGAGTTGGAGTAAGCTTGGTGCTACCTCTTTTTTTTATTTTTTTGGTTTTCTTTTGTAATAAGACTAATTTTGAGAATGTGAAATATATCCCGGTTGTTGAACAATGTAAACTAAAAAGTACGGTGTTTTAATACATGAAATCTTGTTTGAGAAAGCTCTGAGCACTTGGCTATAGAAGATAAAAAAGAAATATGCAACAACAAGATCCTAACAACTCTAATAGAATTCTAAATAACTTCTATTAAACCTTAACAATATTAATCAAGCTTTGATGTAATCTTAAAGAAATTATAAAAAGAAGAATAAATGAATTATATATTAATCATAAAAAAATAATATATAAAATAATAATTTTAGAAAATACTAAAAATAAAAAATTTAAAACCTTAAGTCAAACTGTGGTCAAATCCTAAGTCAAACCTTAATCAAATCTTAAGTCAAATCCTAATCAAATCCTAAATCAAAACTTGGTTAAATCCTAAATCAAATCTTGATTAAATTCTAAATCAAAACCTAAATCAAATCCAATCCTAATCAAATTCTAATCTAATTCTAATCAAATATTAAATCCTAAATCTTAATCCTAATTCTAATCTAAATCCTAATTAAATCCTAGTCAATCTTCATCAAACCTTAACAAATCCTAAAACAAATCTTAATTAAATCCTAGTCAATCTTTGTCAATCTTGGTCAAATTCTAACAAATCCTAATTAAATATTAAATCTTAAATCCAAATCCTAACTCTAATGAAATCCTAATCAAATACTAAATCCTAAATCCTAATCAAATCCTAATCAATCCTTAAGCAATTCCTTAGGCAATTTTATAACCTCAATAACTACTAAATAAATCATTGATCTTGATTGAAAATTTACATATGCCATAACAATTAAGTTGACAATAAACACATCAAGTTTGAAGAAGATCAAACTTATCAAAAAGAAGAAAAATCTATAAATTTGTTGGGGTGTTGGCTGCCTCCTTCTCCAATCTTGATGCCAATCTTCTAGCAATTAAACCTCCTATTTTTACCATTTAATTGCTTCTAAATTTAATTTATACATACAAAATTAAGTCTTCTATTTGCAAATTCAAATTTCACTCAAATCCAATTAGCAAATTGCTCAAAATTTGTAAAATCCTAATTGATCCTTAAAAATCCAATTCCTAAGACCTTAATCTACTTAGATCTTAATTACTTATAATTAAATTATTAGATTAAGCTCAAAATTGTAGCACAGATTGGCAACAATAAAATCAACCAATCCACAAAATTTTATCTATAGATCTACTATAAGACTTGTATAATTGTCCAAAACATAAACCTCTTAAGTTTGCTTTCTCAACTTACTATCCGATCTACCAAAAAAATTTTGATCCACCATAGGCATGTGGTTTTGTGCCTTGGGATCTGATTCCAATCTTGGCTCATAATTAGTCCTCTCCGGATATTTATTTTTAGATTTTTGTAATAAATTTTTTTAAAATCTATTTTTAACTCTTTTTTAAAGATACTTATATTGTTTATTTTTCTAATCTACTTTATTTTGCCTTATTTATGGCCATACAAAGTAATTAGAAGTCACTTTTATAAAAGGCAACATTAATACCTTTTGATTTTTTTCTATCTCCTTCTCTATTATTTATTTTTATAAGATAATTTTTTCAAATATTCTCATTTGAGCTTTTCTATAATATAACCACTCTTTTTTTCTTTCACCTAATGGTCATATTATTATACGACAATGATAATTAAATAAAAAATTTAATTTATATGTGATTGAGTAAGAAAATAAAATTGTTGATGGTTGAGCTTGGTGTCATGGATTTGAAGCCAAAGACTAAATATATCAATATAGCTTAATTGTGAATGAAGATGTTGTGCTATATTGGCTATGAGAGTTGAGTGATGAAAGAGAATATTAAAGAGATGATTAATTTTGGATTGAGTTCTTAGTGAGAATTTATTTTCAGTAATTGAAATATGAAACAATTGTATGCAATCTATTAAAACAATGCAATATTGCTTGATAATGTTATGAGATTAGAGAAAGACAAGAGAATATAATAGAAAAATATAAAAGAAGAATTATGGGAGATAGTATTACAAAAGTTTATACTAGACTGCAAAGTAATAGGAAGATGAAGACACGGAGTCGTTTTGGAGCATTTAGGTGTTCATTAAACTCTGCCAATAAGAAGCAATTAATTGTGTGATTCTAACAAGTGTATCTCATGCGTATAGTTTTTTTCCATGTTCAAACTTTCCTTTATAGGTTTATTCTAGGTAGTATTGGAAGAATAAGTAAAACAAAAATTACAACTGCTTCTACAAGTATTCACCTTGTAAAAAGTAATTGTAAGCTTTCTATTTAACTTGCTTGAAATAAACATCATTCCATCTTGGTTGCCTTCATAGCATGCTCAAATAATATCCAATATCTATCCATTTTCCTTCATATAATTCTTCTATGAATAATTTTAGATATTTATTCTTTCCTTGATGTGTTCTAGAATAGAAGGTAATATTTATATCTTTGGTATCATCAATCAAATCTTCTTCTTATTCATATCTAGCCTAAGATAGCATATCCGCCACTAGATTATTTTTGCCTATTATATGCTTGAATTTAAAATTTAAAGATTTAATATATGCAATCTACCTTAGCATAGCAATATTAGGAATATTGCAATTGGTGATCATTTTCAATAGTGGTAAATAATATGTTTCTACCATCATTGATGCTTTGATTAAATAATCTCTTTCAGTTTTCATAGCTGTAACTGGCTTCTATAATTCTCGTTTTACTTGTGGATATCACCTTTGTCTTTTATTTAATATCTTAGTTCCAAATTGTATGGCAAATCATTACCCTTCTTCATTATCTTGTCCCAAGCTCCAACCAATAGCTATTGGGCTAATATCAACTGTAAGTATTACTGGTTTTTTATTCTCATAATTTACTCTATGTAGTACAAGTGGAAAAGACAATGATTACTTTAATCTTTGCATTACTTTTGTATGTATCTTTTTCCATTTAAACCTCTTTCTTTTCATAGCAAATCATAGAGAGGATCTACTATATATACATAATATAGAATCCATGCATAATAAAATATACAAGCTCCCAAAAATCTTCGCACTTTTGTTTGTGAGCTACAAACTTCCTTCAGTGTTATATGGCATCCACTTTAGTAAGGTCTGATTTGCAACTAAATTATCCATACAAATGTCCTAAAATAACAATCTCTCAAATAGCAAAGGTTGATTTAGCTCTTAATAAGGTTAAATGAACTTTCTCAAGCTGTAATAAAATCTTATTACAATTCAAAATATGACTAGATACAAATTTATGACACCCCCTTTCATCTATTATTTCTTCTTTTTTTTCTTCTATACACCTTTTTATTGAAATATCATCTAAGAAAGGCATAATCTTTTCTAGAATAAAATCACAAAGCACCTTTTTCATCCCATTCATCATTAAGCAATTGAATTTGTTGCTCTTTGTGGTAATATACATATTTTTACTAGCCCTAAAAGTGTCCTCATAGTAGTGATATCCTTGCTTCCTTCCACAAGTTCAAATTGATCATACCCAGAATAAAGATCTTTAATACAATAAATGGCTCTACCAACAAATGCTTCAACAAATTTTCTAATGATTGATCCCATTCCTCTCTTTCTAATATTTACTTGATTTATCGGTTGTATATCTTGAATAAACCATAGAGTTCCATTTTTCTTTGGTATTATAAACCAATGACTAGAATATGGTGCAAATGATGGCTCTAAGATTTTCACCTATATCTTTTTTTTTAAAAGCTCTATAAGTTTGGATAGATGCGCTCTAGATATTGGAATTGGCCTTAGGCTCTATAGAATGTGTAAATATAATCATTAGTGTCACAATACTTAGATCTACACATTTAATTTCTAAAGGTTCAAAAGCAAAAGCTTTTCAGTACTCCTTCAATATTTTTCTAAATTGTGTTTCTTCAATAGGTAAAAGAAAATCCGTAGATCCCACTTTCAATTTCTTGAACATACTTTCTATAAACTTATGGCCAATTTTATCAGGATTTCATAAGTCCTTTTTCTTTCAAGCCTTTTAAACTTTGTAGTTTGAATCACTATGTAATGGTATAGCTACAGGTTTTATTTTTCTTTCTACAGTTTTGTACCTATTTTCAATATTAACTTCATAACCTTGAAATGCTTGTATGATTAAGTAGAGCTCTCTTAAATATACTTGCACTACTTGATCTTCATCTGTTACTTCAACCTTTAGAAGTTCTTCCAACATATCTTCTAAACTTGTTTCTTTATATATATATATATATATATATATATATATATATATATATCATCTTGTCATCTTCATCAAGCACATCCATTCTTTTTAGGTCTTTTTCTATTTTTCTCACAACCCTTTTCTCCCATTTTTGTAGGTCATTATGTTGTATATATACAGCAAATCCACTCTTAAAAAAATTTACAACTCTTGTACAAAAGGTACTTTCTTCTTCTTACAAGAGTACCTTCTCTAATATATTACTACATCCTCGATCTATAGTAGTACCTTGCAAAAATCTTTAAACTCTTCATCAATCCTTAGTAACAAGCCACTGCATTGATAATTCCTATTGTGCTTATGATTAACAAGTATAAGTAATAACTGCATTGCTTATTTATCATCTTGGCTTCTGATGCAAGTACATGCAAATCCATTATCTAATACCTTGATTTCCATCCTTACAATAATAATATATGGTTGTCCAAGAATTATTGGATAAGAAATATTATTTTGAATAAAGAAGTTTTGTTTAGTAGATACATCTCTAATTTTCACCTTCACATTTGAACAAGCACCACAAAGGTCTCCACGTGTATTATTTGTTAATCAAATCATCCAACCATGTTTAGTGTCAATAGGCCACCTCTCACATTTATAAATATCTTTAGATATAATATTAATTTCAAATCTGTAGTCTATAAGAGCAACTACCGGATTTGTCAAGTCTCCCACTTTAACCAAAGTCATTATTCTAAGAATGTAGATATTTCCTTATTTTGTGTTCGATTTTCATCTCTTTGAGACCTCTTCATATTATTTGATTCTTTAAAGCTTTCTTCAATAATATTTCTTTCTTTTTTCATGTCCATCAAAGCTTCATGGTGGAATTTTGTTAGATAAGCATGTATAGACATAGTGTCTATAGGATCATCTCATCTTGTAGTATTTTTTATTATTATAGTTGTATTGAGTAATTCTTGCCTTATAATTTTTTTTTTTATTTATACTAGTGATAGCATGATTCTATAAATCACTCGTCTCTACATATTTGTTAAAAATATCTTCTTTCTCTCTTACAACTTCAATGCCATAAGTGGTGGCTTTCCTTGATGCCATAGTATTTTGAGATAGATAATTATATACAATCTTTTTTATCCCTTCCTTTCCAAAGTTGATTTTGAGAAATTCACTTGTATCTTATAAAGCAATCTTCCCATCCTTCTATAAAATTTCTCTTTGTTATAAAGTATCTACAAAATTTCCACACTTCTTGCAAGGATGCTCCATACTATCACACTAAATACACCTTTGTATATATCCTTGCTTCAATGCAGGTTTGATCTCAGATGTTTCTTTTTTTTCTTCTAGCTTTGCTAATTTGATCTGCAAGTCTTTTATTTTCTTCACCAATTCTTCAATTACATCTTTTTGAGGTATAGCTATAGATGTAGGAATTGAAGCAGTAAATATTTGTATAGCAAGTTTTGATAATTCTTTGCAAGATATTATAATTAATGGAGGCCTAGTTTCTTGCCTTATTACCATCTTATCTTTCTGATATTCTCTTTTAGCAAGTATATCCACTACTTCTAAGACCTTCTTCCAATTAGTAGTAAGTCCATTGTCTTCTATATTATCTTCCAACAATAATTCCAACTTCCTTTGTAACTCATTATCAACTGAGTGGAAAAATAGCTCTACCTTGTTATTTTAAAGTGTAAGCTTTTCAATCCGAGATAATTGAAGAAATTACCTTTTAAATTTTTAAAATAATTCTATTGCAACCAACTCTTTATTGGATTTAATAATCCATTTCATAAATGATTTTTTAGTTATCCTTTCAACATCCTCCAAAGAATATTTTTCTTTTAGCTAAAGGAAAAATCTTCTCATTTTGCTCCATGAGTTTGAATAATCCCCCTTATGTACTCACAAAGTTCTAGTACAATTGTAAGTTCAAATGTTAAAATCATCTTCTTTTCTAGTATTTTATTAAGTTCTCTCTCTCTCAAGAATAATACTTCAAATACTTAGAGATGTTCTTCTTATCAAATTGATCTAATAAACCAATAATAGATTACAAAACTTTAATAGCCAATGCCTTTTTACATTCCACTCTTTATTATTACTGTATTTGAAAAGCAAATGCTTGATATATTTGAATTGTAGCAAGATCAAGTTGCATTGGTGATGCCCGAGTATAGTTTCCACTACTACCTCCTTGTTTTCCTACCATAATATTTCTTCAAAACTCTCTACCTTAGAAGTTTCATATTGGATTTACCAGGTTGTCATGTGGCATAAATTTCTATCTGGGAATACATTGGATATCTAGCTGTGGAGAATTTACTTGAAATATATTGATAAGAGTCCAATAATATATATATATAATGATATTATAAAAGATAATTTTTATTGATAAATCCTTTTATATTTAAATAGGCTTATACAAAAAGACTCAAATTGCCACAATACCTTTCAAAATCTTATTCATCTACAAAGACTTATTTCTTCCCAAAATTTAGAATTCAATAATTCTTGATCTAACTATTTAGTTCCTATAAAATTTTCTTTAAAGTATAAATAATCTTCTTAATTTTTATCATAAGAAAGAATCAATCATAAATTTGCTTCCAATTGTCTGATATCTTTAAAATCCTAGCACGTGCTTAAAACCCTAGTTCAAAGATACCTAAGTATTATTTTCCTCATATGTCACAAATCCAAAAGCTTAATGCCACAAAAATTTTGCATATGGTCTTGTGATATAAATGTATATACTCTTGAAAATTTTGAGCCAAAAATCTATCAAATTGCCTAAAGTATAGTTCAAAATATAACCACTAGTCAAGCGGGGTTACTTACTGCCCTTAGCTTACAAATATTGATTTAAATTCTTAATATATCCTTCATTCTAGCTTGGATTTTATTGAGCTATATATAAAAAAATATAGCCAAGAAAGTGCTCTTTCTAATTCTAATTGCTAATCTTATATTACTTTCTATACACACAAGTTATGCCCAAAAGAATGAAAGTGGATACAATTTCAATACCAAAACTTTAAGCGCTTATTTCTCTTTCATAAGAAGTCCAAATTACACAAAATTTGCACCAAAACCATATTTCTAAAATCAAACTTATTGATTCTAGCCTTTGATGTTTGACTCCCTTCTAAAAACAAATCCTAATCCCTAATAAATCTATAGATAGTCTCCTTTAAGCCTATTAGGCATGATTTTGGCCAATTGGAATAGAGACTTCTATTATCCATCTCCATTCATTCACATGGATGGCATAACTATTCCTTTTTATACTAAAAATTCCTTTCTAATTCTTTTTTTTATAAGATTTATATAATATGAGTTTTAAATATCGAATAAAAGAAGTAAATAAGATCTTAAGGATCACAAATGTCTAATAAAGGTGACTTAAGATATACAAGAGTTATTATCAATATAAATCAATCTCAAAATTACTATCAAAAAAAAAATAAGGTTATACAAATCTCATTAATAGTCCTATTAATTGGATTCCTTCTCAACTAATAATGTAATGACATCTTGTAATAAATAAAACCTATTGATATAGCTTTCATTTAATTGTATAATAAATTATACATTAAATATATATGTACAATTTTTTCACATGGTAGCCATATCGCAATACAACACTATATGCCCTTGATATATCCTTCTTAAGAAAAAATCTTCCAAAATTCTACAAAAAGAGAGCAATGATAGCGTTGATAGGACTTAAGTCAGCAGCAAGTTTAATATTCGATTAATATTTGGTGATACCTTGTATATGTGACATATTAATTTAATATCCACATATATCTATCTATATTATCTGGATATCCATTAATATCTATTTATACTATTTTTAATATTCCGTTGATACTTGCTTGTATGTTAGCAAAATATCCAAACTAATATCCAGTTAATTTTTGTCATTTTTGAATTAATTCTATTTTAATCTTTTTTTTTAAAAGCCTATTCAATTTTTATGCATTTACCACAAGTACATCACAACATCCACTACTCCTAAACCTACACATCTTTTAGCATGTGCCACCCTAATCATCTTCATTTTTACTTACTCATGATTCTTCTTCTTCTAAATTCTCTTTTTTCACTAGCTCTTGATCTAAATTTTGAATTTTTAATCCTTGGATATGTTCAGCATAGATTTGTCTATTTTTTTTCTTAAATAACTTAATTCATTTACTAAAAATTTTAAATCTCAATGGTGTTCTATCTAATTCTCTCAAAGAGTAGATTATATTATCAAATATCTTAGTCACCACATATGATTTAAACCATCTTTTGAAAAACTTTCTTAAAGCACTATATTGATAATCTAATGTATTATCAAATATAAGTATCTAATCATCAATCTGAATAGGATTTGATTATAATTTACATATTTTGTCAAATCTATTTTTATTCAATAATCTTGTAACCTTTAATTTTTTAATAGTCTTTTGATGATCTTTAGATAGTCTCTTCAATTATCTGATTTAAAGCTCTAATAATCTTTCTCTTTCAAATTTTCTATTAGTCCTCAGATTGTAAATTGTAATTAATTTCAGTTGGATTCCATATCTTTTAAAAAACTCATGAGCTTCTATTATATCTAGCTCACCCTTGTTTGCCCTCATTCTTCCAATATTCCTGTAACAACATAATAATGTCTTTTAGAATAAATTTACACACTAATTTTATAGACTTATTTCTTAAAGTCCTTTCTTCTACGCAATTTAACAACTCTTTACATGCCAAAATCAAATACTTCATATTCCATATCCTAATTGGCATAACAACCAAGTCTAACATCTATTGAATGTATATATGAGATGGATAAGTAAAACACAAACCATCTCTATGTCTAATCTTTAACTACAGTTGACATTCTAAACAAAAATTTATAAACTCTTCCACATCTTTGTACATATTTTCATACCAATATCTTTTTTTAATCTTGATGAAGATAGCCTATACTCCCTTATATCCAATCCATAATGTATCATAAAATTTTCTTAAAATTTGATGCTTAATCCAAACATCATCAATAATCATCAAAAGAATTCCATCTATTCTTTTGGGCTTCTTTCACAAGAACCATTTTTTCAAAATATACACGTAAACTTGATATTTGATTTCTTTGAAATATTTTTTAGTCCAACCTTCTTCCTTCTTCAAAGTACTCAAATATAAATTAATATTCTATAATTTATTCTCATAAAAATCCATATTAAAAGGTAAGATCTCACCAATAGGATCTTCTATTTCTATTACACATATATAATCCATTTCAAGCTTTTCATCCTTATCATTAGCAAGCATTCCTTCTTCATAGGAAAATCTTGCTCTAAACAATATATCTACAATACTGTCTTATAGAGTGATCTTCAATCTGAGAATACATTGGATATCTGGCTGTAAAAAAATTTATTTGTAACTTATTGGCAAGATTGTATTATATACTTTGTCTTGAAAAAATACGACAAATAACATGATGATATTACATAAGAAAAATTCTCTTGGTAAAACCCATCTTGTATTCAAGTAGGTTTGTATAGAAGATCCTTGACATCTTTTTCTTTATAAATTCACAACTAACCAATTGATGATAAGTTAGATTACCAATAATTTTCAAGAAAAGTCTATAATTTCTTTCCAAAATTCCATTTTTATATCAAAGTTTTACTATAATTTTTTATATCTATTTTTTTACTCTATAAAATCTTATTTGATAAAAAAAATCCCTTTAGCTTGTATAAAAGGCTCAAATTGCAAAAAGAACCCTTCAATAGTTTATTCACTTCTAAAGATTTATTTCTTTTTAAATTTTAGAATTTAATAATTCTTAATCTAGTTATTTAATTTCTATAAATTTTTTTCCAAAATATAGGTAATATTCTTTAGTTTTATTATAAAAAAAAATCAACTATAGATTTGCTTCCAATTCTTTGATATCTTAAAAATCCTAGTAAGATCCTAGTTTAGAGATACCTAAGCACTATTTTTTTTATTTCACAAATCCAAAATCTTAATGCCATAAAATTTTTGCACATAGTTTTGTGATATAAATGTATATACTTTTAAAAAATTTGAACCAAAAACTTATCAAATTGCCTAAAATATAGCTCAAAATATAACCGTTAGTTAAATAGGATCACTTACTACCTTTTGATTACAAGTACTAACATCAAATTGTTTATTCTTGAAACTTCTGATTCTTGAAACTTCATTATTATGTATGATTTCAAATTGTTTGATCTCTAATATTATTATATTGAGATGGATAGTATATATCAAATCTATGAATCTTATTTTAATACATATTTTTAAAAAGAAAAATTGTATTGTCATGTTATGGTTTGGCTATCATATGAAAATAATATATATATATATATATATAATTTATTACATAGCTAAATGAGAGCCATATCAATGGATTTTTATTAATTACAAAATATGATTAGGTTATTAATTTAAAAGAAATCTATTAATAAAGATTCTTAAAACTTCTGATTTTGAAGATAAATAATTTGTCTTCACAACTACATCCGTTCCAATCAAATAATTCATTTCTGTATTTAGGGCAATTAAGGCACCTTAGAATTTTCTTTTAACTTGAGGATAAGTTCTTTATTTATTTATAAAAACTTTGGTCTCAAACTTGATAGCAAATCTATTACCTTCATTGTCATCCTAACTAATATATTCCATCCAATGGCTATTGGATTTGTATCTACAGTCACAATTACTAATCTTCCACACTAATAATCTACTTGCCTCAATACTTGTGGTAATTTCAAAATCACCTTCAATCCCTCCATTGCTTCATTTTATTTTTTACCTCCAAAAAATCCTTTACCGTGTTTCAATAACTTGTATAAAGATTCTTCTATGTGCTCAAAATAAGGTATCTGAATATGATAAAAATCAGAAGTTTCAAGAATCTTTTTATTTTAGTTATATTCTTATATAGAATTATACTTAAAAATATATCAACTTTCTTTGAATTAGATTTCCTTCTATAAAAACCACATAGATGTTCAATCACAATTATCTCATCAATTTTATAATTTGATTTTTTAAAAGATAGAATTAGATTTATTTTTTTAAGTTTGATCAATATGTGATCAATATATAATCAATATCATCTATGAATTTCTTTACAAATATCTTGCATCCATCTTCATCTAACTTTATATCTATATCTTTAATTCTGCAATCTTTAATTGAAATATCATTTAAGAAAAAAATGGTCTTATCTAGGATATAATCCCTTAAAATTTAGTTCACGGCTATTTGCATATATGCTACAAAGTTAGTAGTACTTTGTAATAAAGTACACATGTGCACCAATCCCAATAGAGTCTTCATTGTTATAATATCTATATTTTTTTTAGCTAATTGAAACTATTCATATCCCAAATACAAATCTCCAATAGAATAGATAGAGTGGTTTATAAATACCTCAGCTACCTCATCTACAATTGACCTAATATCTATGTTTTTAATAATAACTTTGTTAATTGGTTGCATATCTTGAATAAATCTTAATATTCCAAAGTTCTTGAATATAATAAATCAATGATTAGAATAAAGTACAATAGAGGATTCAAGAATCCTCATTTTTACCTTTTCCTTCAACAAATCTATTAACTTTAGAAGTAAAGCTCTTTGCATGGGAATCGGCTTCAAATCCCATGGTACATGAGGCACTGTAAAAATAACCATAGGTGCAACTATACTTGGATCAATACAATCAATTTCTTTTGTATAAGGATAAAAGCCTTCTCATGTCTAAATATCATCTCTAAAAATTTCATCTTCTCTTCTTCAATCAAGAATTCACTTTCTCCAATCTTTAACTTATCCAATGATTCCTAAATAAACTTATGACCAATCCTCTTCAATTTTCTAAGATTTGATTCTCTTGTTGCTTGCTTAATATATTCTAAAGTATCAAGAGGCAATTGAGTAGCAATTGATTTTACCTTTTTAGTTACAATCTTGTACTTATTATTAGTTCTTGCTTCTTGTTCAATTCTACAATCTTTAATTATCTTTAGCCTTGAACTGAATTCTTTAACTATCTCATACAATTCTTTTGAATGTAAATCTATAATTATTCCTTTATATTCATTTAAACCTTTTTTAGACATCAAGTCTTCTAAGCTCTTTAAAACATTGTCCAAATCTTCTTCAAAATCCTCTTCATCATTCACTTTAAAATTAAATTTATCACTTGAAATCAAATCTATCTTTTTTAATTTTTTTATCATTTTTCTTCACATACCTATAATATTCATAATCCAAATCTTCAATTCTTAAAAATTTCAAAATTTCAAAATTTATATAATCTAAAAATCTATTTTTAGATTTATTTATATTAAAAAATATAAAATTAAAAGAATTATCTGTATCCTTGGACTTTCTATCTTTAAAGATGATCCTCAAAAGTTTAAAAAATCATCTTTAAATCTCAAAGAAGTCTCCTCTAATTGTTCCATGTTTCTTTAATTGTTGGTGTAGAATAGATAGGAATTTTAGGATTTATAATACATAATTTGTAGAATTAAGAATAGGCAGGAAGCCGATGAATGGCCAATTTAGAAGGCAAAATGGATTAAGAAGTTAGAAAAAGTAGTTATCATCGATTGTGTAGCAGTTAACATAGAAATAGTATAAATTGATTTAGTACGGAGGAATCAAGGCCAGAATGTGATAGTCCTGAGCTGGGATAAGCTTGGTGCTACCTCTCTTTTTTCTTTTGTTAGGTTGTAGTAGAGGATCTGGATTCTATTCCGATCGGTTATACCATGTCAATAGTGAAATACAATAATAAAACATAAAATTTTATATATGTGGATGAGTAAGAAATTATAATTATTTGATGCGTGAGTTTGTTGTGGCAAATTGGCGGTCAAAGATTGGATGTGTCAATATAGTTTGATTGTGAATGAGAATGTTATGCCATATTGACTATGAGAGTTGAGCGGTGAAGGAGAATATTGGAGAAACAACTTGTTTTGAAAGACGTTCTTTGTGAGGAATTATTTCCAATGATTAAGGAATGAAGTGGGTGTATGTAATCTACCGAGACGGTGCAACATTGCCAGTTATTGTTATGAGCTTGAAAGAAGACAGTAGATTAGAGTAGGAGAATTGGTAGAGGATTGTGTCACAAAGTTTGTCTTTAATTGTAGAATAGCAGAACCAATAGAGGGGATGACATTATTTTAAAAGCGTGTACGTGTGCATTGGACTCTAATATTCAAAAGATGGTTAATTGTGTGATCCTAACAGTTTAATTCAATGCAGATAGTCTCTCCTTGTGTTTGAATCTCCCTTTATAGGTTTACTCTAGGCAGTATTGGTAGAGTAAATGAAACAAAAGAAAACAACATTTTGGTGCCGCTGCTGGGGATCGACAATAGTATTGAGTGTTAGGAATTAACTGCCGAATATATAGTTAAATTAGTGATAGAAAGTAATATTAATAATAGATGATGAAAGATTATGGTTAATAAGAATGAGAATATTTCTCTGAGAAAAATACGTCAGTCGAAAGGAAGACAAGAGAGAGCACAAGTAAGAAATTTGTTGCAGGACGAGCAAGAACAGAAGCTAAAAAGGAAGCATCGATAGAGTTGGATTAAATCATGATTGCATGCTTGTCGGCACATCTAAGCATACTCAGAACATGAAAGATGTTTAATATTTTAGACATATTTATTGTTAAAGAAATTGCCAAAAGCACTCGTGGATAATTTGGCGAATAATCCAGTGTATCTCTTGAGCCCATTAACGGAAAGAGAATGGAGCACAGAAGAATTGGGTACTCTATTGGATACTTTTTCAATAGTAGATACAGCCAATTCTAGCAGGCTAGTTCTTCAAAAGGAAATGTATTGCTATCCAATAAGGGCCAATTTAGTGTATTCCAAAATCCATCATTTTCACCTCAACTTCAACCGATAAAATTATTTGCAAATAATAATATCAAATTGCAGAGGCCTAGAAGTCTAAAAAAGATAATTGTGGGAAGCAGCATTTATTTTAACAAAGAAATGAGTAGAACATTGTGACCTTCAATGGCGACGAGGGGTCCAATAGTACCAATTGTGATACAAATGGGTGTGGTGGGTGATCGCACAACTAGCGTAGCTCCATTACCTACCTTTAGGGGTCTGCCAGGAGTCGACCCAGATCAATACTTGTCTCAATTCCTGACCGCATGTGTAGCCAACAATAGTAGAACTGAAGATATTTGGTTAAGATGGCTGCTAGTGACCTTGAAAGATACGACGTTTGAATGGTATAATTGCCAACCCATGGAACAATTTTTTAATTGGGAGGCATTGAAAAATATATTTTTGATTCACTTTTTACCAATAGGATTTGAAGAACGTCTTAGAGAAAGATTAATGAATAGCAAAATGGTACCAAGAGAAGCAATGTAGTCATATTATAGCTGAGTAGCAGATATCCTTCGTAAATGGCCAAATAACCAAATGCCGGATTTGTTTATTATGTCAATATAGGTTAATAGATTATACCGACCAGAATTGAAGATGTTTGTAAAGGAGGCGCAACCTGTGATTGTAGCTGCCTCACTTGATCGAGCTAAGGTATGAGAAGAATATCATTATGACCAATTCTTAACCATAGGAGCCACAATGATTCCATCTCAAGAAGGGTATCAAATACCAATCTAGAATGAAATAATGGATGGTTATTCAAGGACAATTGATTATGGCACAAATCTTAGTATTAATCCATAAGTGATAGTGAATGTTGTTCTATTGCAGGCTGTACCACCAACAACTGCAATTCCGTATTCTTCATACTTTCCATATCAAAAACTAATATCTATAAAAGAATTATCCAATGAACTACTATCAAAGGATGCAAATGAGACTTTGTTGTTAACTTTAACAAAGAAGATGGATGAATTGGTTGTTAATCTAACAAAAGATAACAAAAAGAGGCATAAACCGACTAATATGTGCTCCAATATTTGGTGTAATAATTGTAAGGGACAAGGCCATTTGATAACGGAGTACCTTTTACCACCCCAATTAATTGTGCAATGTACATTTTGTGGAGGTAAGCATATAACCACCAATTGCTAGAATTTAAGAAAGCAACAACAGTTTGAAAATCAGACCATGATTCAACTAACTTTGTAGGATATTAATCAAGTTCAGATAGGAAATAGATTTGGCTAGAACGGGAATTATCCTATTAAACAAAATAGAAATTTCTATATTTTTTAAAATTCTCAGTATAATCAAGAAGGTGACCCCAATTCTCAAGGTTTTATACAAAAACAGCAAGGACATCTCCAATATCCACCTATTCAGAATCTAATTTCACATCCTACAATACCAACTGGTCGGCTGGGATCCTTTAACCATCCAACAAGGAACAAGCCTAGTCGGTATATACCGATCGAGATGCCCCATATTCCTAATGGAGGTGGAAGAAGACCACCTTGATGCTATCGTTGCACGCAGATAGGACATTATGCTAGTGAATGTTCCAATCCTAGAGCCAGTGATGATTATGCTTTAGTATGTGGAAATTGTAAGCAATCAGGACATACTTATCAGCTCCGATTAATGTTAATAACCAAGATCAGCGTATCCAGCTGCAAAGTAAGATGAAGGGCAATATTCGAGTTCCATAAGATTTTCCAATAAATCGGATGGAATGCGTCCATGCAATATTTATTCACGCCCAACAAAAAGCAAAAGATCTAATTCAAAAATTGGAAGTACCAATTACAACGAATCAATGTAATTCATTGGATGATAATCTAAATCTAATATTAGTATCGAAGGTATTACCAACGATTGGATCCAATTCATCTATGCAACTTGAGGTTGTCCTTAGCCCCGAAAAATTGGTTCAACCAAAACCAGTACCAATATCTCCAAAGTTTTGGGAGCCACCTTATCTATTAAAAGATCCTCTCATGGACAAGAATTACAACAAAGTCCATTCAGCAGTTCTAGTTTCGAACTCCGTAAGAAAATTATCTCAAGGAGTCAAATTAAAATCCATGAAAAAGAATAGGGCCTTGGAAATCATTGCCAATATGAAACCATATGATATAATGAAAGATTTGGATGAAATTAAACCTTCTATTATAATGAAGCAAGTGTTGGCAATTGTGCCAGAATGTCGTTCTATATTGAATTCCTCATTAATACAACATAGAGTTTGTAATAAAAAAATTTATGAAGTTAGTTTGAATCCCGATCCGGGAGCACCAACTATCAATGTATCAATTGATGGTCTTCTCATTCCTAGAATTTAAGTGGATGGTGGCTCTAATGTGAACTTACTGAACGCCGATATAATGGAGGAATTGGATTTAAAATAATTATTATCTATGACATTGGTATTAAGAATGACAGATCATAGTAGGATAAAACCAATGGATATCTTATGCAGTATTAATATCGTAATTGCAAGAATTACGTATGAAATTGATTATATTATATTTTAATTACAAAGTTCTACTTTATCATATCCAATCTTATTGGATTGGCCGTCTCTATATCAAGCCAAAGCTAGGAATGATTGAGGCTGCTGAATGTTAACTATTGGGGAGGATAGTGACTAGATTGTTTTACAAATGTATCCAGTTCAATATCATGGGAAGTCTCAAATTATGGGCACAAAAGCAACATTTGATGATGAGGGCCAATCTAAGACAGAATATGATGAAGTTAATAATGCGATGCAAGTTGATAAGGACCTAATTCACATGCGGAAACAAGGCGTATTATACCAATACGGAAGACCAGGAGAATATTTTTTGTATCAGGAGGATGCAACGAATTCTGACAATGTCATCGCAAATTAGATGAATAATCGCACAGTAAATGAAGTCGATACATTGGAACTAGAACTAAATAAGTTGGATTTGCCAAACCATATGAAGGATTCAGAGCAGGAGGAGCAAATCAAACTAGGGATTAATGAAGAACCTATGTGCCAATCTATTAACTTGGATTCCAATGAAACATCCCAAATTATCAAAGTATACACTGGTATTACGGATATAGAATTGAGAAATTGGAAAGAATTCTTTCTAAATCATAAATTTTCTTTTGCTTGGTCATATATGGAATAAAAAGATATTCCTATCAAAGTTTGTGAGCATTGAATTACCTTAGAGGAAGATGCTACACCAATTTATCAAAGACAATAGTGTCTTAATTCAAAATATTTTCTCATGGTCAAGGAGGAAGTAAATAAACTTTTAGACATGGGCTTCATATATTTAGTCCTGTATAGTAAATGGATTTCACCAATTGTGATAGTGCCAAAGAAAAATGAAAAAATCCGTATTTGTAAAGACTTCCGTAAATTAAATGTGGCTACCAAAGAAGATTATTTTCCTTTACCTTTTACGGTGTCATACTGCATTTACGTGCAGTGTATAAAAATATTATATATCTTGTATCTATTGTTATTACATGTGTGAGTGCTAAAGATTATTTTAGAAGATATTATAAGGAGAGGATTTATTATAGCCACTTATTTAGTGAATTAAGATGTCTATTTGTTTTGTTCCTATCTTACTTATATCCTAGAATAGACTCTTTTGTAATTAAAAGAAAGGTAAAGATTATTTTATCTTTCTTGTTGACTTTTGAGATAGAATGGACCTTGTGAGGGATAAAAAAGAAGAGCATGGGGTGAATAGGGCCTATCCAATAGGCTTTGGCTGCCCTTGTGGGCGTGTCATAGTCTAATATGGAAAGAAAGGGAGATATACTCCTCTTGCTTGACCTAGAGTTTGGCAGTTTTGAATAGAGAACTTTGGAGAGAGATAGCTCCAAGGCGATAGAAGTGTTTGTAATGAAAATTGAAGGGTGTGTTTTTCAAGTTGTGAGGATTCTAGATACTACTCACTTGCTTGTATTGGAGTTGCAAGCAATAAGTTATGCTTATTTTAGTAGAGTGAGGTCTGATGCTATCAAAAAGTGATGGCAAAAACTTTGATCTACCACTGTAAGTTTGATTTCAAGTCTTTCTTGATGAAACTTATTGAAAATGTGGAAAATGTTTTTAGCTTTCTATCAAGACATCTCTTGTAGCATTTGAAGTTGGAGAGCAAAAGTTGTGAGCTTGAGAGTGGGAAAGGGTTTGCTGCCACCTGATGAAGAAGGGCAGAGACTTTGTTCAACCACCCAAGTCGGACAATATCTTCAATCTTTTTGATATTTAAGATACTTATAGAAGCTTATGTAAGCTTTCTATGAAAACAAAAATCAATACATTTGAAGCTTTTATGAAAGTTTTATGAGCCGTGAAGTGTCAAGAGGGCAAATTGTTGCTAGGGTTTGAAGAGTAGAGTCAACTCACTACAAAATCTGGAGTTTGAGAGGCATGTATGCGAAATTTTAGAACAAGTTAGATGATGGAGTGAGCTTTCTAAAAATCTATTGCATGCCTAATTTGAAGAAGAATAGTAATCACAACAAAGGCTGAAGTGAAGAGGAGCTTTGCTGCTTTTGCATTTGCTAGGAAATTTTAGTGCCTATTTCTTTTAGCCATAACTTTTAAACGGTAAGTCATCTATTTGTGAAGTTTTGATATGTTTTACAATGGATTATTGGCTTTTCATAAGCTATAAGAATGCTTAATTTGAGCTTTGGCTGTATTCTTAGTGATTTATTTAGTTTCAGCTTGTTGTATAACTTATATAACTTGTATTCGTCATATGCAACTGTATTTTGAGGTATACTTGAGTATATATACACTTTGCTTATACTTATTATACAATTATGTATACTTGTATTTATATCAAGTATTTATACAAGTATTCTATAAGTATTATATATAATATTTATATAAATATTTATATAAGTATTATAATAAGTATTATATCAAGGATTATACATTATTTTATATAAGTATTTATACAAGTATTATAGCAAGTATTATATAATTATTTATATAAATATTATTCAAAGATTTATACTTTATAATTGTACAAGTCTTGTACAAGTATAATAGAAGTATAATTTGAAAGCTTGAACAAATATTATGCAAGTATAGAAGATACTTACACAACTTCCTCTCATGTTCCGTGCTAGTTCTAGTAGCAGCTAGGAACCCGACGTTTTTTTAAGGCAAATTCTCTCTACCCGACACCACAATCTCTAATATCAAATAAAAATCTCTACAAAGAGGGATGATCTACTCTTTTTTAGAAAAAAAATCAAGATTTAAAGTAAAGAATATTAGTCTAAAGATAGATAATTTATAATCTTCAAATGTAACAATAGAAGTAGGATAATCTACTCACTTCTTAAACACACAAACAAGAACAATGATTCTTCACTCTTGTCAAATTATCAAAGATATGAATCATAAAAGAATAAAATGTCAATACATTCTTATTTCACTCAAAAGAATAGAAAATCTTTCAAAGATAAAATAATATTAAAATTAGAATGGCTATTGCCAAAGATAAAAAAATTAGAGATTCTTGAAATAAGACTAAGAATAAAAAAGGCATTAACAAGAGTGAAAAAGGCTTCACTCTTGTTTCTATATATACTATCTACCTAAGAGCTATATGGCAGCATTTTATAAGACCTCCAATATGTGTTTAATTTGTAAGACACATGTCAAACTTACAAGATAAGTTTTCTACATGTGTGCCACGTATTTAGCTTGTTCTACAAGCTACCAACTATGTGCAATACATGGCTAGCTTGTTGGCCAAGTTTCTAATCTATCAATCACCTATAGACATGTATAAAGGTGAATCTATATCTATGGAGCTTCTAAAAAGCTTCTCTATAAGATATTATTGAATTAATTAATTTTTATCTACTTCTATCTATCCACATTAATTAGATAATTATTAGATTAAATCTTATGTCTGTGACAACTAAGGTTCTCATAAAAACCAAAGTGTAGTTAGATGACAATAAAAAATATTATTTGATATTAGCTGATCGTAGATTTGAAATCAATATAATGTCCAAAAATGTTTATGAAAGGAAAATGTGGCCTTTTAATACCAACCATGGATGGATAATAAAAACTATAAATAATAAGAAAAATAAACTATATAGAGCATGTCCAACAATTAGGATAAAAATTAGAAATATAGAGGTGGAACAAAATTTCTTTGTGTAAGATTTTGTTACTTATCCTATGATTTTACGACAGCCATACAATACAACTACAAGAATAGAGACTAAGGTGTTGGATGATGGCTCATATTATACAAGGATCAAAAAGTTGCGATAGAAAGAGCTCAGTGTAGTTTCTAATTATAATGACCAACTGTTATTTTCCTTCGTTGACAACCAATGATAACTACTTTTTCTAACTTTCTCATCCATTTTGCCTTCTAAACTGGCCATTCATCGGCTTTGTGCCTATTCATAATCCTATAAATTATGTATCGTAAATCCTAAAATGCCTACCTATTCTACATAGTCCCACTCCTAATTGTGCAGTGCCCTTGCCAATACAGAATTGGTAAAAAAACCTTTTGTTATGAAGCTGAATCTTAGGAGTGGAATATTCTTAGATTCTTTGTAATAGGTTCCTCTGCGTCTGGCTCTAAAGGTATGACCTCATCCTCCTCCAATAAATCCATATGGTTACTCTTCAACTACGCTGATAAATCTTCATTACCCGCTCCCAATTTCCGAACTTGAGCCTCCAATTGTACAATCCTAACATCTTTTGCCTCTAATTGGCACTCTTGTTGCTTCATCTTCTCCTCCAACTCACTAATATTCAAAACTGGTGGAACAGATACTTGTGATCAAACAACATTGGCCAAATCGCCCTCCAATTTTTCCACTTCATCCTTCAATGCACCAATTTCTGCCTGCAACTTATCCGTTCCAATTCTATATTGGTTTTCCAATTCCACCTTTTCTTATTCCAATTTCATTGCTTTTTCACATTTTGCTTGTAACTGACACTTCAATGCTTCCCGTTCCAAATCCCATATCCTGTGATTCTCTATTAATTCTTGCTTTTGGCCATTCATGACTCTTTAAGTGCGATCTTTATCATTTGTCCAATTTTTCTTTTCTTCCGATAACTTCCGCTCCTATGCCAATTTGGATTCCGTCTTTGCCCTAACAAGGTGACCCTATTCCACAATTTGGCAGCTTTTTTCCATTATCTCCTTCCTACTCAAATCTAATTGTTGTCTTAGATTTCCTTCCAACTAACTCACGATAAGCTGCAATTGGAAATTTTGACCCAATATTACTTCCGTTGTTGTGTTGTAAATGGTTATAATGTGTAAAAACCAACTAAAATACTTAATATGTTAATAAGTTCTAATATGATCTAGAATGGTTAGTAAACTAATTTAGATAGAGTTGATAGAAACTATATTTGATTATTTTCTTTTTTTTTGGCTATAGTGTTTAAGTTATATGGAGCCTAGATGTTTAGTATAATATTCTAAGAGTTGAAATTGGGCCTAAGGATAAAAATCCAAACCACCAATGTAAAAAAATGGATGGATGAAGAGTAGGAATGGGGGCCTTCACCCCATTGGCTGGTGGTCATGCCCAATGGGCTTTGAGGAGGCTATCCGCGACCTTAACAAGGGTTTTGGCGACTTCAAGGAGGCCATTAAGAAATCAATAGCTAGGTTTGTAAAGTTTAGAATTTTGGGTGCAATTTGTGTACAAAAATTAGAGGATTTGGACTTAGGGTAAAGAAGGTATAGCCATTTGAAGTTAAGGTGTCAATATGAGACATACTGTCATTCTTTTGAAGATTGGAGGAGTTGCATGAGAGCTTTTGGAGATCGGGAGGTGCGGCTAGAGAGGTGATTTCAAGTTCTACACCTAATATAGAAGAATTATTACAATTGGAATTCTAAAAAAAGAGATATTGGGAGTCAAAGACAATAAATTGAATTCCAAGGCAATAAATAGGCCGTTTTATTGATAGTGATGGGGTTTGCCATATCTTGAGTTTCTTGATGAATTTTTGTCTCAAACTTTCCAAAAAGGTGAATTACTATGCTAAGAAGCTATATATCAAAGTTTCATAGCATTTAGACTTTTAGATTGTGAGATATGAAGAATTTAGTACACGGGTGTTTGTAAACAAGGGTTTGAAGCTTTTGCTAGGATTTTGACAACATCTAAAGATCAGTAATGAATCAACGGTTGAAATTTGTAATGATAGTTGTAACAACTACATCAGTACTTCATGTATATTTGAAGTGGATTTGGACGGTTGGATTAAAAGTTATGGGTTATTGAAGTTCAGAAAAAATTCCCTTTCTACGCGGAAATGAGGGTTTAGAGTATATTGTTATGTTGTGAGTGGTTTGATGAAATAAGACTTGTTTATTGGATGTGATAGCCCTATGAAGATCTCTTTTATATAAATTTGGGGGTTTTTATTATACTTGGATCTTGGTTGAATAATTAGTGGCAGCCAAAAGCCCAGCGCTTTCTTGAGGCAAATTCTCTATACCACGACACCGTGAGGTTCCCTCCTTCCAGGATTATGGTGTTCAAAATTGGAGCCACAGTCACCCTCTCAATCATTGCACAAATTGAAACCTGCCCTAGTGTAGTTTCCAGGATAGCCTGTTGTTTCCGTGATCTATTTGATTCCTCAATTTCGTGCACCACTACCCTTGGACTAATTGGTAAATCTGCATATCTTGTTGTGGCATTGGAGAAGGTACACTTTTCTCCACTGCTGGTTGACTTAATGTATATGCAATAATGGAGTGCACATAATTAAAGCATGATAAAGATGCAAATTTATCCGTTTTTTGCTTAGTTCCTATTTTTACATGGATATGGGTTGCTACAAAGGCTACCCAGTTAAACACCATGCCTTTGAGTGTTCTAATTGCAACATACAATAAGAGCTTGGACATGGATGTGGTATGCCGGTTCAAGCCTAACCGCTTTTGAACAAACCGCATCCACTCCGCAAGCTCTAGAGTAAGTGCCTCCGCCACTTTTTAGCCTTGATTTTTCTCAAAAGACGCCATGTCGCCTTTGAAGTAACTTCTCAGTTTGAAGTCATTGGATACTTCGACGCCTATCGCAAGCTCACCTATTGGTAAATGTAATACCTTCTGTAAGATACTCTCATCGATCTCAATTATTCTTCCCTTTACTACATTCAAACTATCCTCTGGGTTGTAATTTTCTATATACTATGCCACCAGTTCTATATCAATTGGTGGCAAGTTATCTGATCCTCGCAAAAACACATACATCTGTGTATTTCTAAAATCTCCCTGCCTTTGTGGGGACCAACAGATTTTGAACTTCATTGGCTCCATGTTGGTGATTACCACTAGAGACGGCGATTGCAAGTTATTCTTACTTCTCACGTTTCGGATATTCTCCTCTCTGTCCGCAGCTCTCTTCGACATTTCCATCAATATTGTATAGTGTTGACTACGTGCTCCTTGTTGTACTAATCGTTACTCTCTAACTGCAGAAAATTCTACATGTCAATAAACATACACTTGGACAACCAAGCTCAAAACAGAATGCTAACAAAAACTTCCACTAAGTGCCCCGCTTCTAACCTTTTATTCGGGGTCTGAATCAACAATCTTTAATTTAATGTACCAAATCATCACTTTTGATTTGCTTAATTAGTCCATATTAGGATCCAAATTTGACCATCAACCATCTTTTCTAACCATCATACACCTTCAATAAAGAGGTAATCTATCATGAACAGGTATACCCTCTTCCCTCTCCAATTTTGAAAATCCATCCCGAATTTACGTAAAATAAAGACATAAATAATTATTGTTAATTCGGGTGGTAAATTGAGTATCCATAAAATCTTCCAATTGAATTGAACCATTAGGAAAGACTTCAATTACTCGATAAGGTCCATGCCAACGGACTTGGAATTTCTCCGGAAAATTGTGAAAGCGGCTATCATAAAGAAGTACTAGATCATTGGACATAAAAGATTTAGGACGTAATTTACTATCATAATAATTCTTACGACGGCATTATGTAACTTCCATAGTTAAAAGAGCCGTAGCCCTAACTTCATCTAATTTTTTCAATTGAGCTAATCGATGTTGGAGGGATTCGCTGTCACGAAGATGTTCATCCAATGCAATTTGTAAACTCGAAACTTCCAATTCAATTGGTAATATTGCTTCTTGCCCGTACACCAATTGAAACAGTGTGGAAGTGGTAGTCACTTTATACGCAATACAATACGCCTAGAAGGCTACAAATAATTTTGTATTCCAGTCCGTTTCTATATCGGATACTATTTTAATTAAAATTTTGCACAAAATACCATTAATCCTTTCAATCTTTCCATTGGCCTGAGGATGATATGGAGTTGTCTTTCAATGCTTGATCTTATATTTATCTGTCAAAGCCGCAATTGTAGAATTAATAAAATGGATTCCACGATCACTAATCAATTCTTTGAGACACCCAAATCGAGTGATAATGTTCTCATATGAAAATGTGGCTATGATATTGGCATTATTAGTTTTTGTTGCCATCGCCTCTGTCCATTTTGTCACATAATCAGTCACTACCAAAATATATCTTTTTTGTCTATGTCGCGAGACTGGTGCGATTGATCTTATAAAATCAATATCTCATTTCTCAAACGGTGCTTGTGCTAAAATTGGTACCAACGGCATGGCAGAAGTTCTAGTAGGTCTACCAATACTTTGACAAAGATCACAACATCAGATGTATTGGTGTGCATCTGAGAACATTATTGGCCACTAATATCCAGCCATTAAAGTTTTGCGTGCAGTGCTGTCACCGGCAAAATGCCCTCCACAACTATCCAAATGACATCCTTCCAATATAATACGTACTTCACTTTGAAAAATATAGCAGCGTAGAATTCCATCTCTTCCTTGCTTGTACAAGGTGTCTCCAATCTTCATATACAGCGCACTTTTAAATATCAAGCATTTCTTAAGTTTTTTACTATATGTAGGTAGAAATGCCTGAAATGTCAGTTATTGGATCAATTCACTATATTCTGGGATGATCACGTCAACGGCAAATAATTTCGCATCAGAAAGTGCATCATTAATAAATTCGTTACCGAATATATTGGACAAGTGAGATAAATAATCTGCATTGGCATGTTTCTTTCTTGGTCGAACATTAATAATAAAATTAAATTCTTGAAGGAGTAACATCCATCGAGCAATGTGTCCACTCAATTGAGGTTTATTAATCATATACTTAAGAGCATCATGATCGACATGAAACACAAATGGGTAACCAAAGAAATAATGCCAAAATTTTTGGACAGAATAGATCATGCCCAAGGCTTCCCGTTCAATCGCAGTGTAATTTCATTCCGCAGCAACAAATTGTCGACTAGCATAATAGATGGAATGATCCAAATCCTTTTCATCTTTGTAGCTTAATACGGATCCAATAACAACATTCGAGGCATCAACATAAACATGAAAGGATTTTGTCCAACAAAGTGCAACAAGTACTGGTACTAATACCAATTTTCATTTTAACTCGTCAAACGCAACTATACATTCCTTAGTCCAAATTGAACTAGATCCATCCATTTGTAATTTCTTTAAGAAATTTGTTAACGATTGACATATTTTTGCAAATAAATGAATGAATCACCTAAAATAGCTGATATGGCCTATGAAACCATGAACACCAGACATTGTTTCTGGCTTTAGTAAAGCCAATATATGAATAATTTTATCTGGATCAGTAGCGATATCAGCCATGGAAACGATGTGTCCGAAAAGCTTTTCCGTTAGTACGCCAAATTGACACTTTTAAGAATTCAAAAATATCCCATATTTATCACATTGGTCCAAATAGTTACCAAGACATTCTACATGATTTGCTATTGTATTGAATGTACAAAAATCATCTAAAAATATCTCCATTGACAATCGTAAATAGTCTTGAAATTCTTGTATCATTATCCTTTGAAATATGGCTGGGGCATGACATAACCCAAATGGCATCACTTTATAAGCAAATGTGCCCCAATCTATAGTAAAAGTAGTCTTCAACTGGTCCTCTTTTGTAAATTTTATTTAATTATAACCCAAAAATCTGTCCAAAAAGGAAAAACAGTCATGCCTAGCTACTACGTCCAGTATACTATCTATTGTTGGATAGAGAGAATTCGCTTTGGAAAAACGCCAGATTCCTAGCTGCTACTAGAACTAGTATAGAACATGAGAGGAAGCCGTGCAAGTATCTTCTATACTTGCATAATATTTGTTCAAGCTTTCAAATTATACTTGTATTATATTTGTACAAGACTTGTATAATTATAAAGTATAAATCCTTGATATAATACTTGTTATAATACTTATATAAATACTTATATAAATATTATATATAATACTTATAGAAAACTTATATAAATACTTAATATAAATATAAGTATACATACTTGTATAATAAGTATAAGCAAAGTGTATATATACTCAAGTATACCTCAAAATACAATTGCATATGACGAATACAAGTTATATAAGTTATACAACAAGCTGAAACTAAATAAATCACTAAGAATACATCCAAAGCTCAAATTAAGCATTCTTATAGCTTATGAAAAGCCAATAATCCATTGTAAAACATATCAAAACTTCACAAATAGATGACTTACCGTTTAAAAGTTATGGCTAAAAGAAATAGGCACTAAAATTTCCTAGCAAATGCAAAAGCAGCAAAGCTCCTCTTCACTTCAGCCTTTGTTGTGATTACTATTCTTCTTCAAATTAGGCATGCAATAGCTTTTTAGAAAGCTCACTCCATCATCTAACTTGTTCTAAAATTTCGCATACATGCCTCTCAAACTCCAGATTTTGTAGTGAGTTGACTCTACTCTTCAAACCCTAGCAACAATTTGCCCTCTTGACACTTCACGGCTCATAAAACTTTCATAAAAGCTTCAAATGTATTGATTTTTGTTTTCATAGAAAGCTTACATAAGCTTCTATAAGTATCTTAAATATCAAAAAGATTGAAGATATTGTCCGACTTGGGTGGTTGAACAAAGTCTCTGCCCTTCTTCATCAGGTGGCAGCAAACCCTTTCCCACTCTCAAGCTCACAACTTTTGCTCTCCAACTTCAAATGCTACAAGAGATGTCTTGATAGAAAGCTAAAAACATTTTCCACATTTTCAATAAGTTTCATCAAGAAAGACTTGAAATCAAACTTACAGTGGTAGATCAAAGTTTTTGCCATCACTTTTTGATAGCATCAGACCTCACTCTACTAAAATAAGCATAACTTATTGCTTGCAACTCCAATACAAGCAAGTGAGTAGTATCTAGAATCCTCACAACTTGAAAAACACACCCTTCAATTTTCATTACAAACACTTCTATCGCCTTGGAGCTATCTCTCTCCAAAGTTCTCTATTCAAAACTGCCAAACTCTAGGTCAAGCAAGAGGAGTATATCTCCCTTTCTTTCCATATTAGACTATGACACGCCCACAAGGGCAGCCAAAGCCTATTGGATAGGCCCTATTCACCCCATGCTCTTCTTTTTTATCCCTCACAAGGTCCATTCTATCTCAAAAGTCAACAAGAAAGATAAAATAATCTTTACCTTTCTTTTAATTACAAAAGAGTCTATTCTAGGATATAAGTAAGATAGGAACAAAACAAATAGACATCTTAATTCACTAAATAAGTGGCTATAATAAATCCTCTCCTTATAATATCTTCTAAAATAATCTTTAGCACTCACACATGTAATAACAATAGATACAAGATATATAATATTTTTATACACTGTACGTAAATGTAGTATGACAGCAGATTACCTTTCTTTTGTTTGAATTGTGAAATTACTAAATTGTCTAAAATGGAAAGAAAGATCATGGATGCTACCATTAACAGAAGTAAGAATAGATTTGCAACTATAACAAATCTTTAAGAGATTGTCAATAGTCTTAGGATGGAAATTTTACAAATTACTAATACTAATTATGGCGGCACTATTCTTATGTCTATGGAAGAAGTCCAAAGCCTATGCTAAAGAATTATACAGTTAAAAAAAATAAATAAATTAGCCTCATAAATAAATCTACATAGCCTTGCTTCTACAAGCATGAAGGAGATAAAGAATAATATGCCTAAGAAGTTTGATAGAATAAGATCAAAATTTTAAGGATTTTTTCAACAAGTCAAGCTATATCTAAAATTGCATCTTTTCAATATTCTAATGGATTTATTCAAATTGGATGTATAAATGTACTTTTATCTAGAATTTTTTTTTTTTTATTTGCACCTTTGATGGAAAAAGATTCATAATTTTTTTATGATTTGAGTTCATTTCTTGAAGTATTTATGGCCACATTTGGAGAAAGTGATCAAGACAGGGTAGCAGAAATCAAGTTCTTATCTTTGTAACAACAATCATCATTAGCCACAACATATCTTTGTGACAACAAGCATCATTAACCACAAAATTCCAAAATCTTGCTTGTAATGTGGAGTAGAAAGAAAAAGCCTTTATCATTCAATTTTGTTATGGATTAAAAAATAACGTCAAATATTTATTACTAACAATGTCAAAAGTAAACTCTTTAGAATAATTTATTGCTCAAGCCATTACATATGACAATTGATTATTTGAAAGGCATCAGGAACATAATTTTGGCTAAAGAAGAATGAGTCAATTAATGACAGTAACTCCTAAATTATTAGAAACTTATTTGACTAACTCAAATCTAATGTAAATTATTGTAATATGTTTTAAACTTTAAGCCTAACAAAAAAAGGCTCAAAGTTATTAAGAAGATTTGTGCTTATATTGTCGAGAAGCTAAGCACACTACTCAACATTATCCAAAGAAGCAATGCAATCACAAAATGAAGAATATGGTCGCTAAAAAAAATAATGTATCAAAAAAATAGTTTCTCTAATTACAATTGGCACCATGCAGCTAAAATCAAATACAACACCTTGTAAAGGTCCTATTTTCTATTCAAATCCCTCACCTTATTTTATATTAGATGTATTTTTAGGACCTAAAAATCACAAAGCTCTTGTCTTATTAGATTCAAGAGCCTCAATTTGTTTCATAAACAAAGACTTTGTCAAAAAATAAGAAATATTTTTAATCAAGAAAACTAAATCTGTACACGTAGAAGTCCTAGATGGTCATTCATTGTCTTTTAAAAATATTACCTATGAGATTGTTCCTTTAGGTGTAATAACTAAGGAACATAATAGCGTAGTAATATTTAATATGATTGAATCTCCCTCCAATCTAATTATTTTAGGATTATTGTGGTTAAAGAGTATAATCTTCAAATAGATTGGACTTCTCGTAACCTTCACTTTTCTTATAATTTAATCCATAAATTCATTAATCAAGTAGATATACATAATTTTAATATATCAAAATATTTATTAATAGATATAAAAGCTTTCATACATGCTACAAAAGAAGGATTATCTTTTGCTATATATACCACATCTATTTTGAATGCTGAAAAGACTACAAGTAATATTCTTAGCCAATATGAAGATTTTCAAGACATTTTTTAAAAGAATAATATAGATATTCTTTCAAAATAATGATCTTATGATTGTTCAATTGATCTCCAAGAAAGAACTCAACCACCATTTGGACTAATATATAATTTATCACAAAATGAGTTCGTTGCTTTAAAGGAATTATTGATAAGAACTTGGCTAAAAACTTCATATGCCATTCAAAATTTCCAACAGTAGCTCTTATCTTATTTGTGAAGAAAAAAGATAGATTGTTACAAATGTGTGTAGATTATGAAGTATTTAATAAGATTACCATCAAAAAAGGATATTCTTTATCTTTGATTTTATAACTTTTTGATCAACTCAATCAAGCAAAGATCTACACAAAAATAGATTTGTAAGAAGTATACAACTTGGTCTACATCTAAGAAGGTGATGAATGGAAAACTGCATTTTAAACTAGATATGGGCATTTCAAATATAATGTCATGCCTTTTGGACTTATAAATGCACCAACTACTTTTTAACATTTCAAAAATGATATTTTTTGTGAATTTTTTGATGATTTCATTGTCTATTATTTAGACAATATTTTGACCTATTCTAAAAATAAGAAAAAATATGAACTTCATATTTGTCATGTGTTACAAAAACTTAGAGATGTAAAACTATATGCCAACATAGAAAAGTGTATAATTTATAATATTCAAGTTGACTTCTTAAGATACATTATTTCAAATGATGGTTTCAACATGGATTCTAAAAAAGTCCAGACAATTATGGATTGGAAGATTCTAAAAATAATAAAAGATGTACAATACTTTTTGAAATTTGCTAATTACTATCAAATCTTCAGTAAGAACTTTTCTCAAGTTGTAGCTCTATTTACACATTTAACTTATAAAGACAAATTCAAGTGGAATGAAGAAACAAAAGAATCATTTAAAGTTTTAAAGATAGCTTTTACTTTTATACCAATCTTGTATAGTGTCAACTTTTTTAAGATATTTTTAATAGAAATAGATACATTAGACTTTGCTTTGGATGTAATATTGTCACAAATGGGAGCACATAATAAATTCCACCTAATAGTTTTTTATTCTAAGAAATTTTCAACAGCAAAGATCAACTACGAAATCTATGATAAAGAACTTTTTGTAATTGTGAATTCTTTTTAAAAATAGTATTATTATATAGAAGGCGCTTCTAGTCTAATTACCATTGTCATTGTCGTATGGTGTGATCTTCTATTTGGAAATTCACTAAGTACTTGATTATAGAGAATTTATTTGAAACTTATTGGTAAGATCCCAATAAGTAATTTGTCTTTAATAAAAAGAACAAATAATACAACAATATTATAAAAGAAATATTATATAGATAAATCCTCTTGTACTTAAGTAGGTTTGTATAAAAACGCTCAAATTGCCACAAAAACCCTTCAATACCTTATTTATCTGTAAGGACTTATTTCTTTTCAAACTTTAGAGTTCAATAACTCTTGATTTAGCCATTCAATTTCTATAAAATTTCTCTTAAAGTGTAAGTAATACTTTTCAGCTTTGTTATAAAAAAGAATCAATTATAAATTCACTATCAATTGTCCAATATCTTAAAAACCTTAGCAAATACTTAAAATCCTAATTTAGAGATACATGAACATTATTTACTTCATATTTCACAAATTCAAAATCCTAAAATCCTAAAAATTTTGTATATACTCTTGTGATATAAATATATATATTTTTAAAATTTTTGAGCTAAAAATTTATCAAATTTCTTAAGATATAGCTCAAAATTTAACTACTATTTAAGTGCGGTCACTTATTGCCCTTAGTTTAGAAGGACTAATTTTAATTCCCAATATTTGTTTCATCCTAATTTGGATTTCATCAGCCATATGTGATAACAAACCCTAATTCCTAATAAGTCTTTTAAGCTTCCTTGAAGCCCATTGGATATGATTTTTCGCCAATAGGAATAGAGACTTCTATCATCCATCTCCATTCATCTACATGGATGGCCTAACTACTCTTTTTCACACTATAAATTCCTTTCTTACTTCTTTTTTTAAATAAGATTCACATAATATGTGTCCTAAACACCAAATAAAAGAAATAAACAAAATCTCAAGGATGACCAATGTCTAACAAAGGTTTCTTAAGATATATAAAAGTTATTATCAATATAAAATCAACCTCAAAAGTTACTACCAAAAGAAAATAAAGTTATATAAATCTCAATAATAGCCCTTTTTAATAGATTTCTTTTAAACTAACAACCTAATCATATTTTATAATCAATAAAATCTATCAATATGGCTCTTACTTAGCTGTATAGTAAGTTATACATTAAATATATATGTATAATTTTTTCACATGGTAGCCAAATCACAACACAACACCATATATATAGATCACAAGAACCTTGAGTATTTCATGTCAACATATATGTTGAATCATTGTCAAACTCATTGGAATGTATCTTTATCAAGATTCAAGTTTATAATCACTTATCGCGTAAGAAAATAATAAGGTTTATTTGATGCTCTTTTTAGACGATCTTATCTTACACCAAAAAAAGAACTTTAACTTTAGATCAACAAAGAATAATCTCCTTGAAGTTGGAGCAATTTCATCTTTGAGCAATGAAATCAACATTAATTATAGATTTAATATTTTTCAAGCAAGTCCAATCAAGTATGCCTTTAAATCCTCTTATTCATGATATTAATAATAATTCATCTAAGTCTCATAATACTTCCAAGTTTGAATTCAAGAATAAAATATATTATTTTAAAGGATGTCTTTATATTCCAAAAGATAAAGCATGACTACGTACTCTTGAAGCTTGTCACAACTTCCTTATAGTAGGACATTTTGGATATATCAAGATTTTGGAGCTAATATCAAGAAATTTTTAGTGGCTTCAAATATAGAAAGTTGTTAAAGAACTTATATAATTATGCAACATTTGTTCAAGATCAAAAATTCCTTATCATTGACCTTACAGACTTCTTCAATGATTATATATACCAAAACAACTTTGGTCTTGTATTTCTATAGATTTTATCATGGATCTTCTAAATTCAAGTTTATATGACTTTATATTTGTGATTGTAGATTGTTTCACCAAGATTGTATTTTTTGCACTATATACAAAATCTATCACATATAAAGAAGTAGCTAAACTCTTCCTTGATAATATCTTTCGCTATCATGGATTATCAACAAATATTATATCAAATAGAAGGATACAATTTATAGCAAGATTTTGAAAAAATCTTTTTAAAATATTGAAGGTGGACATAAAACTATCCTCAATTTTCCAACCTCAAATTGATGGATATATGGAATGGATAAATCAAGTTTTGAAGCAATATTTTAGATATACCATCAACTATCATCAAGATGATTGGACAATTCTTTTGCCATTTATAAAGTTTACTTATAATAATTTGATATATTCTTCTACTCAACAAACTTCATTCTTTGCCAATTATGGTTATCATCTATGACTTGATATTTTTGACTTTTCAAAAGGTAATAATCTTGTGCTAGAAGATCTAGCAAATTGGTTGTCAAAATTATATGCATCAATGAAAGCACAATTAAAGAAAGCTTAAGAACGACAAAAGATCAATGCAGATGTCTATCTTAAGGAACTGCCTCAATTCCACGTGTATAATAAAGTATAGTTACTTCATCATAATATCAAGACTATTTGTCTTTGTCACAAGCTAGATTATTATAGGCTTGGACCATTTTTAATTTATGAATAGATCAATCCAATTGCTTATCAATTATGCCTACCAAAATCTATAAAGATCCATCATATATTTCTCATATGACTATTCGAGTCATACAAGACAATGGATATACAAAGAAGAAGACAAATGCCATTGCTTCCTATAAAAGTGTATAATAATAAAGAATTTGAGGTAGAAGAGGTCTTAGATTCAAGGCAGTGTTAAAATTGGATAGAATATCTTATACATTAGCGTGGATATGATATTAATGAAAGCATATAGAAGCTATTTAGGAATCTAGTAAATGCATTATCAAAAATTAATATGTTTCATTAATAACATCCTTCAAAACCAACATAAAGAGTTAAGAAAACCTTTCAAAGATTAGAGTATATTGTAAGTATAATTTAGAGCATCTTGGATTTCTTCAATATAAAATCACTTTTCCTCATAGAACTCATCTTTAGAAAGGGGAATAATGTCACAGATATAAGATTTATTCCAATAATTATCTAATTAATATAAATAGAAATAAATAAAAAAAGATTAATTTAATAATATCTTATAGAAAAGCTTTTTAAAAGCTCCATAAATACAGATTCACTTTTATACATGTCTATATGTGATTGATAGTTTAGAAACTTAGCCAACAATCTAGCCATGTGTTGCACATGGTTGGTAGCTTATAAAACAAGCTAAGTATGTGGTGCACATGAAAAAAACTTGTCTTGCAAGTTGGATATATATTTTGCAAATTAGACACGTGTTAGAGATCCTATAGAATGCCACCACGTAACTGTTAGGTAGATAGTATATATAAAGACAAGAATGAAGCCTTCTTTACTCTTGTCAATGCCTTTCTTCTTCTTAGTCTTATTTCAAGAGTCTCTAATCTTCTTATTTTTGGTAATATCCATTCTAATTTTAATATTATTTCATTTTTAAGAGATTTTTTATTCTTTTGAATGACACAAGAGTATATTGATATTTTGTTCTTTTATGATTCATGTCCTTGACACTAGTCCAATATGCATGAGAAAATGCAAGCTTCTTTTCCATTCATATCTTATCATAATTACAAACTAAACTCCTCACTTGTTCACTTTCTTTACTCTTGGACTTCTCTACTAAACATCCAATTACTTTAACTTCTATCATATACATCTTTATAGTGAAAGTATCAAAAATACTAGGTTTCTTAAACCTTTTTTTTTTTGCTAAGTTCCTTCTTATTTTTAAATACATCTATATCACTAATAGAAGAAATTTCATATTCTTAATCATGTACACATTTTTTTTTACTATTACCAGTTAAGGTAATTATTTATACTTTTTTCTTTTTTTTATTTATATTGTATCTCTCAAAGCCTTTATCATCATTATTTCAAATATTATCTATCTATTCTTTTTAATGACATCAATAATAAGCTCATGAAATTTCTTCTTAATTATATCAAGAACCTCCTTTAAAAAAAATTCAATTTTTGTATCTAAAATCTTCTTTTCAAGGATACTTTTCATATCAATAGAAAATTCAATATCAAACTTTAATTTAAAAAATAGATTCTTAGTCTTATCTTTTCTAAAGTTTTTCTCTTCATTTTTCTTCTTCCATTTTTTTTTAAATAATGAGATATTTTCACCTAAATACGATATAGAGAGCCCTGAGTCTATTGGAGTGGCAATCTACTTCTCTTGATTCTTCTCTGCCAACCTTTGGCTTTGTTTCTTGCTACTAGGCTCTTCTATTCTCTTCTCTTCTGCAGTACTATTCTTTTTAATCTCAATTGTAACATCTTGGATTTCATCTTTCTCTTCATTAACTTCTATGTAAGCTTTGATACTAGTTGCGTCAATTGAATCACTCCATCCAATTTTTTTTTTAATAACATGTGCACCCCTAAGTATAACCTCATTGCTAGAAATTGTAGAAACCTCCACATTTTCTATTTCTGTAATAATGGAATATATAATTATTTCTTTAACTACAAATGTATTAGTAGAATTTCTAATGTGGCCTTGCATAAGTTTCTTCATTTCAACTTAACCAAAATTCAATTCAATAGGTTTTTTAGTTGCAATGAATTTATCTTACCTTTCTTGAAGAACATCATCTTTTTCTTCAAATCTTCTTCATAGGTTGAGCAATTCCTGTAGTCATAGTCTTTATTGTCACAATGTATATAATTTTTTACTCATTTCTTTGTTTCTACTAGAAATTTAGAAGAACTTATTTTTTCCTTTTTTTTCAACTTATTGAGCTTGATCTTTAATTTCTTCATATCCTTGATAAATTCTTCAAGAATATTATTAAAAATATCCTTTTTTAGAAGTAGTATTGGATGAAAAGGAATCATTGGAGCTATTGGGATTGAAATTGAAGGCATTTTTTACTCCAAAATTACACCTTCTTTATCTTTTATCCTCCTTTATTCTATGATTGTTCCTACAACCTCTCTAACTTATCTCCAATCATTAATAAGGCCTCTTCTTCCATCTTTGTTAATCAAAAATAGAAACAACTTATCATGTAAGTCTCCATCAACTACTTGTAAAAAAACTCTATCTTCTTATTATCCAACAATTGCCTATTTGCTATTGGAAGTTGAAAAAAATTCTTTTCAAATTTTCTAAATAACTCTCTGGAATCCATTTGCTTTTTAGATTTTTATTCTATCTATTCTAAAAATATTTTCTTAATTATCCTCTCTAAATCTTCTTCAAAAAAAATTTTTTGTTAAATTTTTTTTATATTGATCCGAATAGTTTATATCATCTCTAAATAAATCCTTGACTCTTTCTTTGGTTTTAACAATATAAGTAAATATGAAATTAAAATACATCTTTCTGTAGAAAATTTGATATATTTTTATTTCACCTACATAGATTTTTAGATATCTACTTATATTTCTATTATATAATTATATATAGTGACCACCAATATTATCCTTGATATTCCACTGATACTTGTTGAAATGTTAATAAAATATCCAAAGTGATATTTAGTTAATATTCAAAAAGAATTTTTAAAAAATCTCAAATTGATATCCTAAAATGTCTTAAAGATTTTTTAATTGATATCCTTGTATTATCTTGATTCATACTTTGTATTAAAGACATCTACTCACGAGGTTCATAAAGCCTTCTAGAATATTCTAAAAGCTTCTTGAATTAGTGAAAGTTGGTTGAGAAGCTTTCTACTTGGTGAAAGTTGATTGAGAAGTTTACCAGTTAGTAAAAAGAGCTCAAGAAGCTTCTCAATTAGTGGAAGGAGCTCAAGAAGCTTCCTAATTGATAGAAGCTGCTCAAGAAGCTTTTTAGTTTGATAGAAGTCACTCAAGAACTATCCTACATAGGAATATATATAGGAATCAAGGCTGAAGAGTTCTTCAATCTCAACAACACATCTCTTGGAGTTCTAGCTCACCTTATTTGGTGTTGTTTGTATATTCATCTATTTAATTCAAATTCTTATTGGTTTTTTTAGAAACCTTGTCTTAATTTAAATATCTTGTTGTGTATTCTTATATCCTTAACAATTTATTAAGACTGCCCTCATCTTCAATACCAAAATTAGATCCTTCTTATTAAAGAGTGGATTATCCCTCTACTCAAAGATATACCAATGCTTTAGAGGTTGCGGATTACAGTCCTCTAAATTGATATTTTCTTCATCACAATATTGGAGCTTTATCCATCTTATGAGAGAGTAGATCACCCCTCCTTGAAGGTCTTAAAGTGTTTTAGAGGTTGTAGATTATCCTCTTCTAAATTAATATTGTCTTCTTATAGATTCTTTTTTTTTTTTTTTTTTAAATGACTACAGGTCAAAATATTAGTATGATCAAATCTTTTGAGTCCAAATTAGACACCATTATAAGTGCTCTTACTACTTTATCTATTAGGACTGTGAAAACTGAAATGATTGTTGAAAAACTTCATAACAATACAATATCTAAAATACCACAATCTAGACTACATCCACCTCCAACTTCTGTACTTGACGATATGGTACTACTTATGCTATGCCAAAAAAATCTATCTGTTCAACAATGTAAGAAGCCTTGAGTTAGTCTTCCGGAGAAATAAGATGGTATGTTGTCGTGGTAGAGAGAATTTGCCTTAAGAAAATATTGGGCTTTTGGCTGCGACTAATTACTCAATCAAGATTCAAAATAACAAAATCTCAAATTTATATAAAAATCTTTCTCATAGGGCTATTGCACTCAATATATAAGTCTTGTTTCATAAAACACTCAATATATAACAAGAAACTTTAAACCAACATTAACCTATAGGGTGGAAGAGGAGGGATTTTTTTCAAATTTCAATAATCTATAACTCTTACATTAATTTTTTAAATCCACTCAAAATTTATATAAAGTATTAATATATTTTTAACAACTATTACAACAAATTTCAACTATTGGTTCTTTATTGATCTTTAGATATTATAAAAAAACCTAACAGCAGCTTCTAATCCTTGTTTATAAACACCCATATACTAAATTCTTCATATCTCACAATCCAAATATTCAAATGCTATGAAACTTTGATATACAGCTTTTTAGCACAATGATTTATCTTTTTAGAAATTTTTAGATAAAAATTCATCTAAAAACTTTAGATATGGCAAAATCCATCACCACCAATAAAACAGCCTATAAACTGTATTGGAATTCAATCTATTGTCTTTGATTCCTAATATCTCCTTCTTCAAAATTCTAAATATAGCAATTCTTTTATATTAAGTGTAGAGCTTAAATCACCTCTCTAGTTGCACCTCTCGATGTCCAAAAGCTTTCAAATAACTCCTCAAATACTCAAAAGAGTGATAGTGTCAAGGACATGAATTAGAAAAAGATACATAATCTAATGGAAACTGTATCAAAGAAAAGTCACAAAGTATTCTATAATATGTGCGCTATGTAGCTAGCTTGTTGACCAAGTTTTTAACCTAACAATCACCTATAGACATGTATAAAGGTGATTTTGCATCTATGAAGCTTCTAGAAAGCTTTTCTATTAGATATTATCAAATCAACTTATTTTATCTATTTCTATTGGTCTATATTACTTAGATAATTTACTGGAATAAATCTTATGTCCATGACATTATCCCCCCTTCTAAAGACGAGTTCCACGAGGAGCAGTGATTATATATTGAGGAAGTCCAGGATACGTCAAACTGTGCTTGCCACATATTCTGATCTCTGTTTCCTTTGAAAGTAGTTGATAGGTCTTTTCAGCCATCGATAATGTCTCATACCAGAGCGAGAGGACCACCTTGTTATTTGATCATTGTTGAGGCCTTCATAACTTCCTTCAAAGAAAATATTAGAAACACCATCAAGAGTAGTTCCTACTTCTAAAAGTATCACCAAACATCGAAAGTCTCTTCCAAGGTTGTATTACCAAACATGTTGTATTTTGCCATCAATCTGAGGAAGGACATGTCGTTCTTGAGGGTCTTCATTTCTATTCCGTCGTCTTGAAGGTTGTGATAGTTGTAATGTCTCATCCGGTGTCATGTTGTGACACGATTATATGGTGAAAATATGATTAAAAATAAATTTTTAATTAATATTCTATTATCTTAATTCAATAAGAATTCCACATATTTTAACAATATTTTTATGAAAGCCTCTTAGTTTATTTTCTTCACTTAATAGCTAGTAGATAAGAATTAATTAATAATTTTATCTTCTAGGTTGTAATAATTCTTTTACTACCTTAGAAAGGCCATAAAATAATAAAAATATAGTAAAAAAGATAAATTACTAAAATGATTGATACTAGAATTAAGTTGAGGGTAGGGTCAGGCTATAAAATCCCTAGGGTAGGTTGGATTGATACCTGAGGGTTGGCCGTTTGTAGGACAGGGTCGAAATCAGACCTTTGGCCACAAAAACAACCGCCTACGACAAAGTACGAGAATTTTTTCAAATCAGGTTTTTAGATTGGATAGCTAGATTAAAGCTTATTTCAAAGGCATTAAGCTTGTTGCCATAGGATTTTGGATGACTTTGCAATCATTGTTCAAAGTTAGGGTTTATATTGGTGTTTTGGATTTTATATAAGACAATGATGGTTGGCATTCTTGAGTAATTTGTCCAATTTGTATAGCATCTATAATTCAAATTTTGATATTGTTTGGATTGTTGGGTGTGCTAAGTGTGTACAAAATTTTGTGTTAATCTAGCTATGCAATCAGGAGATATTTGGGCTTTGATACAAAAGATTGTCAGAAGTTGGCAATTTAGGGTAGGGTAGGATTTTTGTGATAACTAAAGATGTACAAATTGGATCAATGTAAATTTTGGCAAAGTGATAGAAGACTTAGAGATCAAGCTACATACTAAGTTTGGACTGAAGTTAACAATTGAAGAAGGAGAAATCACCACTCGAGTTTTTACATCAATTTTCAAGTTAGCAGCCGAGTGTTATTAGTACAGTTTTTGGACATTTTCTTGCAATTTGTAAGTTGGATTGGGCTGAATTTCTTTGAACAAGTAGAAGGCTTATACCAACATTTGTGTGCTAAATTTCACACTAAGTGGACAATTGGATTAATAGTTATAGCTTGTCAAAGCTCACTGATTAAGATTAGGACTTACAAATAAAAAATAAAAATTACTTAATTATTAAAAAAACTAAGAAATTGGGATATATGTATGGTTGATGTTACTAAGAGGAGTGTTTTTAAACACTTTTGAATTGAATTTCAAATTATATTCCTCATACATGGATGAAATCTATTAGGATTTCTTGATTATTTCCTAACATTACTTTATCTTCTACAACCAAGTGCTCGATGCATTTTCGAACAAGACAACACGTAATACGACACTGATAAATCAGCAAATGATGGCTCTTGAGCTGAATTTGCTAATTTTTGATCATCCATCTCTTTAACACAAACAAATCTAATGACAAATAATGATACAAGGTAGGATGAAACCTCTATAGATCCTGCTTTGCTTTATGGTAAAGATTTTCTTGAGTATTTATCTTGATTTTGATGGATGTCGTCAATGAAATGCATTGACTTTTATTGATGCATTTGTTAGATTCTTTGATGGCTCTCATGTGCATTCACTAATATCATATCCGCGCGAATACATAAGATATTTCACTCGATTTCGACGTTGCCTTGAATCTAAAATCTCTTCAACCTCAAATTCTTCATCGTTGTTCACTTCTGTAGAAGGCTGTGTCGTACTGAAATTGCTTACAATATGTAAAATCCACTCAAAAATCATAATATGTTTATAGATTTAGATATGTGTTAGAATGGTTAGTAAAATAAATTAAAGGAATTGATAGAAGAAACTTTATTTTATTTTTACTTGTTTTGATTATGGTATTTAAAAACTATAAGATCTAAATGATTAGTATGAAGTCTTGAGAGAAGGTGGAAGCCTAAGGATGAAAATATAAGCTAGTAGGAGGCTAATTGGGAGGGATGAAATGAAGGCATGGTCGGATGAAGGCAAGGAATGGGAAACTTCATCCCTATTGGTCAAATACCATGCCCAATGGGCTCTGAGGAGGCTGCCCGCGACCTTAACAAGGGTCTCGGTGACTTCAAGGAGGCCATTAGGAAATCAGAAGCTAGGGTTGTAAAGTTTAGGATTTTGGGTACAATTTGTGTACAAAAATTAGAGGATTTGGAGTTAGGGTAAAGAAGTAATAGTCATTTGAAGATAAGGTGTCAATATGAGACATATTGTCACTCTTTTGAGGATTGGAGGAGTTGTATGAAAGTTTTTGGAGATTGAGAGGTGCGGCTAGAGAAGGGATTTCAAGCTCTACACTTGATGTGGAAGAATTACTACATTTAGAGTTCTAAAGAAGGAGTTATTGGGAGTCAAAGACAGCACATTGAATTCCAAGGTAGTAAGTAATCCGTTTTGTTGATAGTGATGGGGTTTGCCATATCTTAAGTTTTTGGATGAACTTTTGTCTCAAAATTTCTAAAAAGATGTATGATTATGCTAAGAAGCTATACATCAAAGTTTCATAGCATTTGGACTTTTAGAATATGAGATATAAAGAATTTAGTACACGGGTGTTTGTAAACAAGGGTTTAAAGCTACTCCTAGGGTTTTGGCGACATCTAAAGATCGATAATGAATCAACGGTTGAAATTTGTGGTGGTAGATGTGGAGAATACATCAGTACTTCATGTAAATTTAAAGTAGATTTGGACAAATGGATTAAAAGTTATGAGTTATTGAAATTCAGAAAAAATTCCCTTCCTACGGGGGAATGAGGGTTTAGAGTATTTTGTTATGTTTTGAGTGGTTTGAGGAAATTAGGCTTATTAATTGGGTGTAATAGCCCTATGAAGATCTCTTTTATATAAACTTGGGGGTTTTTATTATACTTGGATCTTGCTTGAGTAATTAGTGGTAGCCAGAAGCCCAACGCTTTTTTGAGGCAAATTCTCTCTACCCTGACAGCGGTGGCATTCTATATATGGATTCTACATTATGTGCATATAGCACATCCCTTCTATGGTTTGCTATGAAAAGAAAAGAGGTTTAAATGGAAGAGAATACATATAGAAGCAATGCAAAGGTTGAAGCAATCATTGTCTTCTCCACTTGTGCTACGTATAGTAAATTATGAGAATAGAAAACCGGTGATATTTACAGTTGATACTAGTCCAATAGCTATTAGTTGGGCACTGAGACAGGATGATGAAGAAGAGAATCGATTTGCTATACAATTTGAAGCGAAGATATTAAGTGAAAGACAAAGATACTATTCACAAGTAAAATAAGAATTATAGGGGGTGGTGACAGCCATGAAAACTGATAGAGATTATCTAATTAGAGCATCAGTGATAGTAGAAACAAATTGTTTGCCACTATTAGAAATGATCACCAATTATAAATAACCTTGATATTACTATGCTGAGGTGGATTGTATATATTAAGTCTTTAAATCCTGAATTCGATGACATAGCAAGCAAAAATAATCCAGTGGCGGATATGCTATCTTGGGCTAGGTATGAACAAGAAGAAGATTTAATTGATGATACCAAAGATGTAGGTATGACCTTCTATTCTCGAACACAACAAGGAGAGAAGGAGTATCCAAAACTATTCATGGAAGAACTATATGAAAGAGAATGGTTAGATATTGGATACTATTTGAGCATGCTATCAAGGCAACCAGAATGAAATGATATTTATTTCAAGCAAATTAGGCGAAAAGCCTACAATTACCTTTTACAAGATGAATACTTATGGAAGTGATGTAAAAGAGATAGTGGTATACCACAAAGAGCAATTTGCAAGAAAGAAATGCAAGAGCAATTGATTCAAGAATTCCATGATAGCTTGTGAGTTGGTCATAGAGATATTTATGCTACCTTTAAAAAGCTTAAAGAAAAATATTGGTGGCGTAATATGTATAGAGATGTAATAAAGTTTGTAGAATCATGTCAAACTTACCAAATATATTCAGAGATTTGACATAGAGATAGATTGCATCCTACATATTCTCTAGCAATACATTATAAATGAGTGGTAGATTTAGTTATTATGCCTATGGAATTATGGCAAATGCAATACTTGGTTTTGGCACGAGAAGATTTATCCAACCAGATGGAGGGAAGAATCCTACAAACAAAATCTACTAAAAGAGTTTGTAGATTTTTATTAGAGGATGTGATTTGTAGATATGAATGTATTGGAAAGATTACTGCTGATCGTGGAGAATTAGATACATATGAGGCAAGGAAATTTTTTGAAAGATGTGGGATCAAGCTTGCACTTACAACAGCATATAATTCAAAGGATAATGCCAAAAGTGAGCGAGGTCATCCTCCGATAGTAAAAGCCATTGTTAAAGCATATAAAGGAAGGACAAAAGAATGGCCAAGATTATTACCATTTGCTCTATGGGCTGATCATACTACTCACAGTTCAATAACAAGATATATGCCCATAAAATTGATACAAGGACAAAAGCCTATTATGCCAATTGAAGAACAAATATATACTTGGAATGTTTTATCTTGGCAAGACAATGTGTCTAGAGAAAAATTTCTTGCACTTTGAATCCATCAATTGGAGAGAAGACTTGAAGATATAGAAAAAGTAATTATTAAACTAAAGGAGGCACGAATCAAAAATAAAGATAGATTTGACAAGCAACATTGGTTAAGGCCAAAAGAAATTCAAGAAGGTGATTGGATTTTGGTGTATGATAGTAGCTTGGATAACCAGCATAATACTCTTAGAAAATTTTCTAAATGCTGGTTTGGACCTTATATGGTTGTAAATGTTTTGAATAATCCCATATATGTATTGAGGGAGCTAGATGGAACACACCTTAAAGTTCCAATTGCAGGAAAATGCATAAAATTCTTCAAACAACGGGATCAAGACATAACACATGAAGATACAAGAGAAGAAATTAACTTCTTTGCAGATGAAGAAGAAGAAGAACAGGATTTTGAAGAAGATATTGCTGGAGCAATAGTATGATGCCGACCACAACTTCAACTCTTGTTGATGCATACCGGAGGATGCACAGGTTTGGAGGGGGTGGATGTCGTGTTGTGGTTCGGCTATTATATAAAAAAATTCTATATATATATATATATATATATATATATATTTAATATATATTTTACTATATAGCTAAAAAAAGCCATATTAGTGGACTTTTATTGATTACAAGATGTGGTTAGGTTGCTAGTTTAGTAGGGATCTATTAATAGGATTATTATTAAGGTTTATACAACCTTATTTTCTTTTAGTAGTGACTTTTGAAGTTAAATTTATATTGATAGTAACTTGTATATATCTT